>MU401600.1:0-36470 GCA_022579005.1 Poronia punctata
TATTAAAACTAATTTATAATATTATTAAAATATAAATTTAACTTAAAATATATTTTTATTTATAACTTATTAAAGCTAATTTACTATATAAAGTATTGCTTAGCATATTTATTAAAAATTATTAAAAATATAGCTTAATACTAGTTTTTTATTATTTTAATTTAGTAGCATATATTAATAAAAATTTATACTTTATTATATAATAAGTTATAAAGCTTACTTATATAATTTTAATTTTTTTATTATATTTTTATAAATATAGTAATTTTTAAAAAAATAAAAAAAGTATTATTTATTAAATATGTTAAAAGTAAATTATTAAGTAAAATATAGTTAAATTTTTATAAATTTAAATATAAAGTTAAAACGTTTTTATATTTAATAGCTTAAGTAAAAGTAGCTTGCTATTAAAGTATAACTAGCTTGCTAGTAAGTAAAAAATTTACTAGCTATAAGCGCTTAAAAATATATAAAGCATATATAGCCTATATAGCTTATAATGTTTAAAAAGTTAAAAAAAATTAAAAAAATAAGTTAAATACTTTAAAAAGCTTAAAAAGCTTATAAAGCTTAAGCTTTTTAGTTAATTACTAATATTTTAAAATATGTTTTAAGTTTAAGCATATTTTAACTTATAATTTTTTTATTAGTAAATATAAAAGTTAAATTAAGTTTTTATTTTTTAATTAAAAATATATAAAAAAAGTACTAAGCTTTACTAATAGTTATATTATTATTTATAATAGTAAGCAATTTATTATTTATTATATTATAGCTTTAAATTAAGCTATAATTAATACTTTTTTGCTATAGTACTAGTAATAATAAACGTTGTACTATATATATTATATTATTAAAATGCTAGCATATTTATTTTTTAAAATCTTTTTAAATAGCTTATAAAAAGTTTTTGCTATTAAGCTATATATATATATACTTAGTTATTTTATATAAAATATATATATTTAGCTTATTTTTTGCTAGTATTTTAAAGTTAAGTTTTTTTATGCTTTATTTTTTAAAAATAATATGCTTTTTTAATAAATAAATAGCTATGCTTGTTTTTTTAAAAATTTTAACTTAATTTAAGTTATTATTAAAAGCGTTTTTAAAGTAAAGTAGTACTAATTGCTATATATGCTACAATTTTTAATATAGTTAGTTTTTTAAATTTTCTTTTAAAAATAAACTAAAGTTATATAATAATAATACTATTATAAATTAATGCTAATTAGTTTTTAAATTAGCTATAAGTTAAAAGTAATAAAAAATGCTTACTATTTTTTATTTTATTAGTATATAATCTATAAAACGCTTACTATAATTTAGTATATACTTTTTTTGCTTACTTTATTTTTTTAAGTAATTATATAATAATTTAAATTAAATTTTTTATTTATTATTTATTTAAATATAATAAGTTTTAAAAGCAATATAAAGCTAAAGCAACTTTAAATTAAGTAAAAAGTAAATATAATAATAGTTTTTATTTTTAAACTTTATTTTTTTATAGTTACTAATTTAATTATTAATTAGTATTAGTTTAGCTAAAAGTTAATATAATTATAATACGTTATTATTTATAGTACTATATTAACTTAATTTATTAAAAAGAAAAAAAAGTTATAAGGACTTTTTTTAGCAAGTTTTATATAGCTATAAAAGTTTATAATTAATTAAAACTTATTAGCAATATAAAAAAAATATATATACTTTATATATTTAGTATGCAAAGAACGCGTACTTTTTATATACTAGTTATATACTATATACGTATATTGCGCGTATACTTTTTTAATAAAGTAAGTTTAATACAATTTATAATAAATATATAAAAAACTAAATATTTATGTTTATAAGATATTTGCGTTCTAATAGTCCTAATGTAGTTAATAAGGTTAAAGGTATTAAAAGGGATTTTAATATATTTACTACTTTTATAATTAAAAATAATTAAATTAGTTTAAAAAAAACGCTACGTTATTATAGTAAACATTATAGCTTTTTTTTACTAGTTTAAAGTTTATTTAAATTATTAAAACTAATTTATTATAATAAGTTTATAAGAACTAAAATACTTTATAGTAGTACTTATAAAATTTTATAATTTGCTAGCTTATGTTTAGTGTTTTATAAATTAAACGTTAAAGCTATATAAATTATTTTATAAAGCTTTTATTAATAATATTGTTATATTTTTTAATAATAAAGCTAGTTACTTAAAATATTTATAAAAGGTATTTAACTTATTTAAATAAAAACAAATTTTAATATTATTTAAAAAGTTATTTTTAAAATACTTTTTAGTAAAACTACTAAGCTTTTAAGTTAACTTTTTTAAAATATTAATAACTAAGTATAAGTTAGCTGCTTTTAAAAACTTTATATTTTTAAATAACTTAAAAGCTTTAAAATAATACTTTAGTAGTAGCAGATTTTTATAAATACTACTACTATACTACGCTTAATATATAAAACCTTTATAAAAAAAAACCGCTTTATTAAATAAAAGATATAAAAAAAGAAAGTATTAAATAGCAATTTTAAAAAATATTAAGCTTATATTTAATTAACTTATTTTAAGCTTGCTAAAGCTAAACTTATATTTTTTTAAGCTATATAAAGCTTTATTTATAAGCATACTATTTTTAAACATTATAACTTAGCATAAACTTTGTTTATATAAGTAAACACTTTGCTAAAATAAAAATTTAGCGTTATATTATTTTATACTAAAAAAAGCTATAAGTAATAACTTAGTACGTTTATTTTAAATACTTAAATTAAACTTATTATGTTTTTAAGCTAGTTACTATTTTAATTAAAGCTAAAATATAAACTTTTTAAAATAAAGGTAATATACATAGTATAGGCTTATAAACGTTTAAAAATAATAATTAAAGCTTTAAATAACTTAGTAGTAGTGTTAATAAACTATTTAGCTACTAAAAAAATATTTAACTAAATAAGCTTTAATATTGCTTTAATAAATAAAGCAAATAAAAAGCTAGTAAACATATTAATTTTTTTTTTTTTAGTATAGCTTATAAACTTATTACTTTTTAAAATAGCTAAACTTTATTTTAAATATGCTAAGCTAACTTTAAAACGTTACTAATAAAGTAAACAAAAATAGCAAGGTAATTAAATTAAATAAAAAGCTTATGCTTAACTAAGTATAGTTAGTTAGTAAAATAATAGCTATTATAAATTTTAAAATAAATTTTTTTTTTTAAAAAAGCTATAAAAAAGATTTAAAATATTACTAAATTTTGCAAAAAATTTAAAATAATAACAAAAACGTTATAAATTTTTTAAAGCCCGGCTACTTATTTAAAGTTATTAAAAGCTTAATTTATAATATAAACTAAAAAAAAAACTAAAAGCTATATATATTAAAAAGTATAGTAGCAATATTTATAGCAATAGCATATAATAATAAACACTACTTTAAAAAACAACGTATATTATAAGATTTAAACTAATACTTAATTTAATTTAAAACAAAGCTAGTTAAAAAGTATATTAACTATTATAATATATATAAACTTTGTATAACTTTATAAAAAAAGCTATATAGTTTTTATTAAGCAATAAAACTAGTAAATTTACGCTTTATAAAAACTATTGCTATAAACTTTATTATAAGGCTTTTAAAGGTTAAATTAACTAATTTACTTTAAAAACTAAAAGGCTATAAATACTTTAATGCTTTAATAATAATTATTTATATTATATTTAAATAGTTATTGCTAATACTAAGCAATATAAAGTATATTATAAAAAACTAGGCAGCAATATTTACTTAAATAATCTTACTAACTAATTAAAGCGTTTTATTAAGCATTATTTTAAACTAAAACTAAAAGTTTACTTTAGCCTTTTAAAAAAGGCTATAAAAAGGTTTTAGCGTAAAACTTTTAATATTAATAGCTTACTATTTATAAATAAACAAAGCTTTAAAACAAAAAAGTTAAATAGTTAAAATAGCAATATATTACTTTTGCTTTAAGTACTTAAAAAAAATAAACTAAACTATTACTAGCGTTATAATAAAACTTAAATAGTAGCTACTTTAAAACTATTAAAGCTTTTACTTATAAACTACTATTTAAATTTTAACTACTTAAATTTAATAATATTATTATATAGTTAAAAAAAATAATTTTAATAGCATTAAATTTAAATAAGTTAAATACTTTTTAAACCTACTTTTAATAAAACGCAAAACTAGCTATAAACTTTACTATTACCTATGCTAAACAATATTATAATTAAAAGCATAAACTAATTAAATTTAGTAAAAAAAATAAAGTTTATTTTTAACTTTATTATAAATATTATTTACTTAGCTATTTTTTATAAAAATACTTTTAGTAACGCGCTAGCCTTTAAAAAGTAAAAAGAAAAGTTAAAAAACTAGCTTATAAAATTAATTTACTAAAAACTTTTAAAATTTATTTAGTTATATTTATAGCCTACTTATTTTTTAAACAAAAAAGCAAAAACCTGTTTTATTAATCTATCTTAGCACTAAGTCTAATTTAAAACAACTAATTAAACTTAAAAAAAACTAGTAAATTATTTAAAATTAAAACTATTTTAAATTACTAACTAAACTGCTTTAAAAAAAGTTTTTAATACTTAATTAAATAAAAAAGTTATAGTTATAAAAATAACTAGTAGCGCTTTAAATAATAACTACGTAATATAAAGCAGTTAATTTAAAAGTATTAAAACTAATTAAAAGGTTAACTAAAAACAAAAGAAGTAGTACTTAATAAGACTAATTATAAGCAGCAAAAAGACCTTATAAGGCAAAAAGAACAAAAAAAGTATAAAAATAAACAAATTAGCACTTAAAATTGTTAAAGTTAACATTGCTTTCTTTATATAGCCGGCATTTAATATAACGTATTATAAAAGAACCTATTTTAAAAATAAAGTCTTATAGCCTGTAAATTAAATAGCTAGATTAAATAAAAACTAGCGCACTAAGGTTAATTAGTTAATAATAACTAATTACTTTAACCTTGCTAGATTCCTTTCTTTTTATATCATTAATTTATAAAATTTACTATACTACCTTATAGTTCCCTTTACTAAAGGCTATTATTGTTAACATCTTTACTATTAGCTTTAAAAAGCTTTATATAGTTATTATTAATAGTATTAAAGCTTTATTAGTTAACTAAAACCTTTACTATTTTTAATTTATATATTTTATTACTTATAATATTAATATTTATAATATTTTATTTTATATGCTAACTACTTAACTTTTAAAAGTTACTTTATATAAATGTAAAAAAGCAAGTATTATAAACAAAAATTAAGCAAAAGCTAAAAAAGTAGCATAGCTATTTTTAAAATTATATATAAACTATATATTACTTTATTAACTTTAATACTTTTTTACTTATAGCATAGCATTGCTATATTAACTTATTAAAATAAGCTTTTAATATTAATTATAATAACTTAGTATAAAAAGTTAAAACTTTTAAATAAAAAAAACAATTATTTAAAAGCTTAAGCTAAAAAAAAAATAAAAGTAATATAAAATAGTATAGTAAAGTAAGTAGTATATAAAATCTTTTATATTTTATATATTTTATTTATTATAAAAGTTTAAAGCAGTAAATATATATAAATAACATTTAGTATTTAATATTAATTAGCAATTAATTTATATTTTATTTTAAAAATTAAACTAGCAAAAATGTAAATTATAGCAATAGCTTTTTATAGTAAGCACGCTTTATAATATAGTAATTATCTAATAAACTAAGCGCTAAATTTTTAGCAGTTATATAGCAAGCTATTTTACAATTATTTTAAAATCTATAATCGTTATAAATTTTACAGCTACCGTTAAGTCTATAATCGTTATAAATTTCACAATCGTTGTGGCCTCCTATAGAGTCCCGCAGCAGTAGTTGCTGCCAAATGAGTAATGTACGATTCCGTTACAGTACCCCACTACATAAAGTACTCTCCGTCCCCCGCGATGATATCACGCCGAATAACGGCGCAATCATCGGCGGCAGCATCAGGTCAATACGATAATCTAGTAAGACAACTGTAATAAAATCTCATTACTATCCAGCTAAATTTTCAAATACTTCCATATATCATTTTCGAAAGATCATTCAATGAAACTTCTGCTGTTACTCGCCGAGGAGTGATGTCCGCTTGTAATTAATTGTATAGCTGACCTGGCTGGATTTGCGCTGTTACGCATAAATTTGATTCTGATATCGAGGTTCATCTCAAGGGAACGTTTATGTGATTAGGTTCAAACGACCTATACTGATACCCCCAGGTCTAAATGCCATTTTCCCACAGGAGCCTTTCCAGAAAGGAAACCCAAAAAGACGCCGTCGCTATGCAAAATCCCGACCCTATCCATAAATGCAATGCAGTATAATCCTGTCTTAAGTGTCCCTTGATATCCTGTCTAGTAAATGATACGGCGCCGTCAAAAGCGGGAAATAGAAAAGAGCGAGCTGATTGAATCTAAGCTCATGCTAGCACCAAAGCCGCCGCGATGAAAGCAACAACGGCACCCGTTCCCATGCTAGCAATCTTACGACCACCTTTCGAATCGGAACCGTCGTGTTGCGGGTCATTCGTATTGTTGTTGTTGTCGTCGGTGTTCGACGCTGGGTTCTTGCGTCCTACGGGGTTGGTGACGCCGTTAATGGTGTCCGCCGCCTTGATAGCAGGACCCATATCCCAGAAATCCACCAACACGAAGGCCGGCTTGACGTTGTTCCACTGAGCATGACAAGTCTGCAGATGACGGCCCAATGACCCGTTCAGCCCTCCTTCCGATGGGTCGTTCGTCCTGTTGATGTTGTCCACGTCCGGGATTGTGATGCCAGACCCCAGGTCTTTGTAAGCGAAGTGGTTGACGAGTGGGAGTAGGCCGGTAGAAAGAGCCGAGGAGGCCGAGCCTTGGGATTTGGGTCGATCTATAGCACAGTTGAAGCCCGAAGGTGACGTGACCTCGAACGATGTCTCAAACACGTAGTTGAACTCGGAGAGTAAATAGGGGTAAGCGCTACTATGGTCGATAGAGGCAATAAGAGTGACAAGTCGTTTCTTGTTCTTGATCATGGACTTGAGCGTCGGCCACCCATTGCCTGACGGTGTATATCCGTACTTTGCGATGCCGGAAGCCTTGAATACGGATCCGAACTGCGCGACGTCGAATCCGTCCGAGTTGACGATCACCAGCGTCACTACCTCGTTCGGGTTCTCGTCCATCCACACGCTGACCTTGGAGAGCCAATCTTGTAAGGGGCCAGCGTCTAGCAAGGAACACATTGTGTGGCACATCTCGATGGTCCCCTTGTGATTATGGACCTGGACCTGTAGTAGTCGTATGCCGGCATCTAGTGCGGCGGTCGCATTATAAAACTGATTGCCAGCTAAGGAATTGCTGGTGCTTTCATCGCGGAGAAACGATGAATCATGAGCGCCCATGTGGGTAATGTTATTATATGTGCGGTTACAGAGGTCGGGCGAGTTGTTGCAAGCAGTTATCACCGCCGGACTGGATGTAGAATCCGCTCTATCAACGTTGCCATGTGGCGATGAGTAAGCAGTTCCTACTACAGCGGCCATGGCAGCCAAAGGTGCGCATAGTGAGAGGAGCATTGTGAGAGAAATACGGAACAAGCGAATGTAAACGATACTGTAAGATGTGAGGATAAGTTATGATAATATAAGAAAAATAAACAAGACTGTTAAACGAGAGCAAAAGTCGGAATTCCTGGAGAGTAGGTAGAGGACGACGATGCAAATCGCCTAGGTAGAATACAAAAAGAGATTCGTCTCTCGAGCATTCTTCCCGAGGTACCAACCCCATTTTAGTCAAAACTTGAAAGAAGCAGGAGCTCTACGAGTAGGTACACGTAAACTGTGGACAGGTAAGGTACCGTAGTCCACCGGTATCCACGTCCATACCTACAGTAATACCTGTCTCTCACCATATCAATGGTGAGGTGATCTTCATCGTGCACTGGTGTCTCTATGGCTATCAGGTGTCATGTCACAGTCTCAAATTTGTGGTCTCGAACACTCCGAAACCACTTATCAGCGAGCCGACACCTGCGATTACTGCGCCCCGGCCACTTTACACGTCAGCCCTGGCTGGGATGAAACCGATCATGGGCCAATGTCCGCGCGTTTCATCCCTTGTTTTAGTGCATAGGCGGGTTTCTCTCAATTAGTGCCCCGATTTTTAAACAGACTATACCTAGGTTAGCGGAGTCCACTTGAGACCGTCGAAAAGCCTCCAAAAATCTTCATATACCGAGGGATCATCCCCTTTCGGGGTAAAGATCCAGGGGTATCGTACCGGGTCGGGGAATTCCAGTATTTTCTACCAGAACAGCTACCGTATTCTCGATCCTTTGCCGCATAGTAAAAACCGGTATGCCGTTAATTCCCATTTCACGCAGAATTCTTACATAGAGCTGACGGAAATTCTAGAATATTATATGTGTTACGGTAATGGGTAAGACAAGGTGGCCTCTTAACTAAGTTACTAAAATAGTACGAGTACAATCTTCGGACATATGTACGTGTGGTCTGCATGATCTGCGACCCCCTTTCGCAGGGGGCCAGAGGCTATGTATGCATACTCGTAGGTAATACCGTCGTGGAACGTGTAATATACACAGTATCGGATTACGACATCGCACTCAACGGCCATCGGATCGACAGGAGAACTTGGTGATCTCTCCCCCCTGTTCCGGCCGGACGAAAAGAGACGGACCCTGACGGAACGGAACAGAAATATGTTTAATCGCCATTGCGGCTTATAACCTTAAAACGAAACCTTAAGAGCCGGCATCGGTACTCAGAGTAAAGACGCTTATTCCGTTCCGATCACGCCCGGACGGCCATAACATTTGTAATACGGACCAGCGGCACAATTTCGAATAACTAACCAACTAGGTTACATAAATTACTAGACCTATGTAGGGTACCCATGTTGATGCACGGGCAATTTACCTCTGAGTTTAAACTTTCGTTCCCTGATGCCTTATTTGATGGGTCGCGCTGGAGTTAAGGACGCCCATGGATCTTGAAATAGCCATGCTGGGCTCGAGGACCGATTGCATTGCATATGCACATACCCACTGTGTGACGACGACAGCGAGCACCTCGACATAGAATTTCAGCGGCTGTTGACAACATGTGATACCTGACATCATTCATGTAGGGTCTGCTAACCCAAACGCCCGTGCATACGTACGCTTGATAGTTCGAAGTTGCTGTCATAGCTAGGTGCCCTGGTAGACGCGGCACGTGTGATGTTATGATCGCGACATTACAATTTATGTCTCAGCTTCCGGTAAACTATAAGTACGTCTATGTTCCGCCTTGTGATAACGAGCAGCTTGTCTTGCATTTGTGCTTGTTTTCGTATCGCCGGACGGGAGCCAACACTTCCTCGGAAAACAGTAATTAAAACGTAATTTGGGGTATTTTTTACAAAAATTGTTTGCTTCCTGTTCCTCTCTCCTTTTGTCGCAGAAATATTCCTTCCGCTATTTCACGCATCCATTAATCATCCTGTTCATTCCGGATCGTCCGCGTACGAATCCTGAGCGGCTTGGTCCTCTAGCTCCTTCATCTTTTGTCTACCTTCCTCCGTAGTAGCGTCGATTATCTGCTCTTCAACACTGATGATAGCAGCCTATAATTATGGCACAACGGTCAGTCATTCCATCAACGGACACGTCTCCTTTAGGGCATTTCTGAGGGTAACAATCATGAAGTGACTTACCTCGCTTAATAAACCGACGAGCTCCTCTGCATCGGTAACGTTCAGTTTTCCGAGTGCTTCGTTGACCTTATCCAGGCTGCCGGACTCTAGTGCTTTCTGCATCTCCGGGCTGAAGCTCTCGAAAATCTCACGCGAATGGATCTCTTCCTCGTCTTCACTGTCCTTAGGCGGGATGCGGATCTTGATTTCCGTGCCCGGTTCGACAGCTTGTAGTTGTATTTGCTCCACTCCCTCCTGGTTGCCCGATTCGGCACGCTGTTTGTTGATCTCCGCCGTCCGTGACTTGATCTTGAAATAGGTATCCTGAACATCCTTGTAGAAAACTTCTTGGGCCTTGTGATCTTTCGTGGAGATGCGTTTGAAGAAGAGCGGGACGCCGTCTTTGCCTAGCGCTCGGCAGTATTGGAGGAGCAAGGCCTGGTGGACGTAGTTCCGCGCTATCTCCTCTTTATTCTCTAGCTGTGATTCGAAAGCCAAAATGAGCAATGCGTCCGTCTCCCTTTCGGTTAGGATATGCGGATGCGATGTCAGAAACGAATGGCTTTCTCTGTAGTTGGAAGCTTTGATCTGGGCAAATTTGCGTGCATCAGGGGAGGCCTCGACTTCGGTATCGTCATCGGTAGGGTCCGTGGCTTTGGAATCTGACTGGTTTATATCGTAGTTCGGGTTCAGAAGCTCGAGCTTCTTCTCGCCCTTTGCCTCGCCAGACGTGGACGGTGCGGACTTTGTAACGTGGGAACTATCGAACCCCGTATGGATACCCTCGCTCGTGATCTTGCTCTTCTCCTCTTTCTCCAGTTTTGCCAACTCGGTCAAGAGCTGGGTCTGAAGACCCTGGATTTTACTTAGGTGTTCGCTTATGCCTTCCAGCATTGCCGCATAGCGATCACTCGGCTTCTGCTCGTCCAATTTCTCCTTCACTTGGTCCAGCAACGTCATCATCATTTTGGTGTAAGAAGGCTGCTCCTGCACGTTCGCGTGAACACCCTCCGGTCGGGGAGGCGGATTATCATCCTCAGGCTTGGGAGCCGAAGTCAATATGTGCCGGAAAGCAACCTCGTCTGGGTTGTCATGTGCTTCAGCAGCCCTGGCCTTGAGGCCATCGAGCAAGCCGGATACGCGGCTGAGCAGTTGGTCGTTGATGATACGTTCGTATTTGTAAGTTTCAATCTGAAGCCGGCGCCTCTGACGTTCGTTGTGGATCTGCTGTTGTTTGGCACGGATGAAGGATCGTTTATCGACGTTCGGATGAACCTCTATATCGGAGTCATCACTGAGCTCCAGGTTATCCTGTAAGGTGAAGCTATGGTCAGCTATCTCTACCGGACTTCCAATCGCAAGCGTATGAGTTAGGCGCGACGCTTACCCATTTGCTATAATCCACAGGCATCTTTCCTATGTTCGCGTTGTGAAGCTCTCACAATGCAGAAGTTGAACCGATACTGTTATTAATATTGGGCCCTATACTGATGTATGAAGAGTGATGTTGCCAAAGACCATTGGTATGGTCCAATTATCCCTGCTTTTCTGGTATATTCTAGTATATGCACGCCAACCCCTCCATCAGCCCCCCGCTATGCGACGCCCGTTCGCGCTTATCAGCACCTATCGCCATAATCGATAAAGACAATGGCTATCTATTTACAGTGATGTCACCCGGTTGTATCTTTCTTGTCTTGCTCTACATATTTACACGTACACGTAATTCAACAACTGTTGTCCTAATACCACTTATGGTCGCTTATGAGAGTCTCCTATGTTAAAATGTGTATGTCACATTACTTATGTTCCGGGATGTATTGGTCTGCCAAATGTCTAGTAAAGATTGCTCTAGGTGTCTGGTATCTAAGATTAACAGAGCAGACATACGTACACCTGTAATTTGTGAAGAGGGAAGTGCCTGTCCATCGGCTTTCAGGTACGTGTCTTTCTTACGAGTAAAAATAGGGAATGCACAACATTCTCGTACGTACCTACCTGCGTAGGACCGAACGTTCTGGCCTTACCACCTATTATAGTTTACTCTAATCCCAAATAGTCGAACGTCAGACGCAAGTCTCCAACTGAATTCATCACCTTGCCGTCTTGCATCTCTGCCACCATCTCCCATACGTCAACATTGCAATGCAACCCTTCTTTCGGAAAGTCAATTTTATCACAAGTAAATGGTTAATTAACAGTTCCTACCTGATCTGATAGGGCTAAACTGTATCTAAAATCGATTGAGTTAACTAGGCTGCCCCTGTTTGTAGGATCGAACCCGCGACATCGAGACGGGAAAGAGGGTCGATCTACGTGACATTAGGCAGCTGCCAATCGAGATGGCTAGGTTAGCTCCAAATTAGGTACACGGGCACGACGGGGTCGACATCAAAAATAACTGGTGTCAAACTCGCCGGGCCTTCAACCCCAGATCCGGCCAAGTCGATCGGTTTCTGATTGAACTTTCATCAGCCCTACTCGCCAAGGACGCCGCATCTCCCGAGTATATGGTAAAAGCCTGCCATGAAATCGATCGTAAAGTAGGTATTTACCAGGTTTCGGTTGGTAGATAATGAACTACTAACTCCTGGCCACCATTTTCACCAATGCCCCGCGCACGTGCGTTAAGTATGCTTGGGGGGTTACAGGTAGTTCCCTTGCGGTTTCCCCTTTTATCCCCCTCGTTAGAAACAGTTCGTCATGTCAACTATATTCTGTCATGCATCTTTGGTTAGGGCCGCCCAGCTGCATCCCCATGTATATCTCGTATTTAGAACAACAAAAACTGGCTAAACACAAGAGAGTAGAAGCCGAAAAGGGATCCGAAATGCAACGCTGACTCGTTCTATTGTGGTCCTTCTGCAGTTCTACGGCGTCTATTTACTTATATTAGTGGAAATGCTACTATTTCTCGACGGACAGGATGTGGCGTAAGGCTGAGTCTACATGTCCTCAAACAGACCCAGAAACCAGATCCTCCTTGGTCGTTGAGATAGACTCTTTCCCTTTCTCGATTGGCACAACGGCCGTTGCTGGGATCAAGACTGAACGTAGGCAGCGGGGCTCTCGCTTCCTGCCAATGCAACCCAAAATGACGAGAATAGGGTAAAGGTCAGTTGATTTAGCCACGTGCCGGCTACCTCGGCAATAACACCGCCGATACCCCGTAACGCCATCTCATAACGCAAGCGGTCGGATATCATCTTCTGGAAAGACACCTGTCTGAGTGATATCTGGTCGTAGCTATAGCCTATACCGACACAACCAGCCCCGCTGAAGAGAAACTGGACCCAGTCCGAGTAAGGATACCGTTGCTTCATGCCTTAGTACGGCACTGGACCGAGTCTATCTAGACGACAAAGTTACCACGCCGCGCGCTTTTGAACGGACTTCCTCGAGTGCCTAACCTCCTAGAAAATAGGTAAGAGAACGGCTGATGTAACGTACATGAGTCACGCTTTTAGCTCAGCCATCCGACCGTTGCCTATCTACCAACGTCGTGGATCTTCATCTACCCGTCCTACATCGAAATCCTCAAGGAACCGGCTTGGGGCATTCCACTGCAATCGAAGAGATGTGTGCCTAATCCCGGGGCCCGCAAGGGCTCGTCTAGACTCTGTGATGGACTCGTCAGGAGCGATTCACCTTTAGCTAAGCACTCCGTATTGCTGAGCCTGTCTATGTTTGGATCCAAAGGCTGATGCTAGGAGTGCCCATAGAAACTCCTAGTCGAGCCAGAGCGGACAGGGCATTGCTAGAGGAAGGAAGTTATTGTGGAAACACGATCTCGAAAGAAAAAAAGCCGTTACCTTTCGTTGCCGATTTTGTTAGGCAGGGAGACGGTCGAGATGCGCTCCAAGCGCAGCCCAGAAAGGTATATAAGGACGGCAAGAGACATGATGAGATTCATTTTGTACTCTAGAGACATTATCATCATCATCATCTTCTTCTTCTTCGTCCTCTTCATCAGACTAGAACGTACCGGTACTTCCGAACTTGAACACTCTCCATACTTAACTCTAGCCCCTCCACACCTTGTGTTACACTCCGCAGAAGTCAAAAGCCCCCGCGATGCCTTTCCAAATCGTCGCAGCGGTAGTTATCGAAGGTCAGGACACTTCTCAGGGTAGTACCTCGGGCTCGTCAAGCCAAGGTCCTGCACCACCACCTCGGCCAACTTCATCGTCAGTTTTTCCTGTCTTTCCGTCCTAGTGATATAATCAGGCTCATGAGACGCTAACACTCGCACAGTTAAATTCAGAAGTCACCTTCGTCTACTGCTTCTACACAGCACTTGTTCATAAAAAACTTTTCTTATATGTGGTGAGGAAATAAGCCTACCGTACCGTACGTACCACTAAGACTCTTTCAGCTGCTAACATCCTTTGTTTCTCACATAGGATTAGGTATACAATATGTTATAGGGGATAGGGGGTATTATTCTATCCAAGGGACATGTCAAGTGCAAGAAGGAGGTGGGAGTAGTGGGTATTTCCAGGGGGATGAAAAAAAAATAGAAACATATTAGAGGATCGAACACGTGGGAAACATGTATATATATATATATATATATATAAGGTGGGTATTTTACCGTGTATATTTATAGATGAAGATTGTACAAATTCTGCTGCTTTAGGTACTCTATGTTACCTTTGGTCGTCTTGTCGGGGACCGGGCGCGTGCACACGACAAGGATGTCATTTCCTACATAAACGAGATAGCTAGATTCATGAAGCGAATAGATAGATGCGTGCTGGGATACTTTTATTTCTCCTTCCTTTCAACCATACACGTGACGTGAGTAAGACACGAGACAGGGAAGCAAGAAAGCCTACGAATGTAAAGGTAGGTAATATATGATAAGCATCAACAAACACCTACAGCCGCAAGCTAACCTATGTGCGTCCGGGACGACAAGCAACTTAGGGCCTGCCTGTCTGCCTGCCTGCCTTTATTCCCTTCCAACCAGAAAAAAAAAGGCCTCCATAACAAAACATACATACATACATAGTCAAGGGGTAATACCGTCTTCGTGAACTCCATCGCCCTATAAAAGAAATCTTACCGCATACCGTACGCCCAACACGTCTCCGCTCTTCTTCTTCTTTTTTTTTTTTTTGGCTCCTGATTTATTTTGGTGCCTGGCCCTCGACAAAGTCAAGGGCTTGTGCTGTACTGACGCAGTTGATCGTACTGTTCTTATTCCTAAACAGAACACCGTAACATTTATCAGCCACGTGGACGATTTCCGGTCGGAATGTCGTACAGATGAACTGCGTCCCTGCCGTGCCGGAGATGGACTGCAAAAGCGCGGCGACAGCCGTACGATATTGCGCGTCGAGGTTTGCGTCTACCTCATCAAAGATGACCATCGGGCTGGATTCGGTTTGTTGGAGTGCAAAGATTAAGCAGAGCGCACACAAACCTGCAAGCCGGGGGAGGGCGAGTTAGCACATTTGATGCGATAGGGTAGAACAGAGAAGAGACTGGGAGAGACAGCAGAAAGAAGACAAACAGAAAGGGGGATAAATGGGACACATACTCTTTTGACCTCCGGATAGCTGCTGGATACGTTGCTGCTCATCGGCTATTTTGGAGTTGAAGGAGACACTGATACCAACGCCTGTGTAATTCTCCACGCTGCGTCGCTGTTCGTCATCCGACTCGTCAGGGTCTACTCGCCTATCTGTTCGCCTTTGGATGACAAGGCGTCCATGGCCGGCTGGTACAAGCTGTTCGAAAATGGTTGCGAACTCCTTTGAAACTTGCTTGAAGGTCCGCTCGATGGCTTCGTCTTTCCGCTGATCCAAATGTTGAACCAGTTCCTCGATAGACTGTTGCGACTGGTCCAGTTCTTGGCGTCGCTTCATCAGCTGTTCTTGCTGAACGGTGAAACTGTTGTATTGCTCGAGGGCCTTTTTGTTGACGTGCTTATATTTTTTGAGCGCGTCTGCCACTTTCTTGAGCCTATTGCTAATCTGCCTTCGGTGTTAGCAGGCTGGGTCATGTGTCGAGCTCGAAAAGCGACGAAGCGAGAGGGAATGTGCGTGTGTACGCGCGTTTGAGGGGTTGGTGGAGTGAATGAAGCCTTACCGTCTTAGCATCGAAACGCTCATATTTGAATGCATCGTCGGGCACTATTCCAAGATCGCGAATATTCTTGGCACACTCGGCAGCTCGTGCCGTCAGCAGTGCCTTCTTTTGAATATTACGATCTATCCTCTTTTGTTGCTTGGCGATTTCTCTGGCGATCTCCTGGAGTTCCTCCTCTTTTTGTCCCTTCTGCTTTCTGAGCGAGTTGACCTTGGTTTCAATGGCGTCGAGCTGCCTCTCGTTCTCCTGCAGCTGGCTGTCAATCAAAGCTGTCGATTCCTGGGCTTTCTTGAGCTCTCGCTTCGCGTCTCTCAGGTCGTCACTGCCACTAGCAGCGCCTTCGATAGCTTGGCTGGTGAGCTGATCGAGCTTCAGCCGGAGATTGGTCCGTAGGTCGAGTTCAAGCTTTTGCCTTCGATTTTCGAGTTCTCGCCGGTTCGCGCTCACTTCGTTCCATTCTCTCTGTAGTTCTTGTACCTGCAAACTGAAACCTTCAAGTTGTCGCTCTTCCGCAGCAGTGAGGGCTTTCTTGAATTCCGACGCCAACTCGGCCTCGTGAGCGCTCAGAATGTCGCCAAACTCCTTCATATTCTTATCGACCAGATCTCTCCGCTCGATGGCCGCCTCGAGTCGATCTCGCGCCAAAGCTACCTGGCTGTTTTTCGTATTCAGCTCCGTGCGGAGGGGGCCATGGCTATTGTCCATTTGGCGAAGCTGCTGCTCTGCTTTGCGTTCCTCGCCCTGCGCGTGACTGACTTCTTGGTCCTTCTTCTCCAGCGCCGCCGAGAGCACGCGTGCCTCTTCCTGTAACCGAGCATGTCTGTCCCGTGACTCTTCTAGAGAATGCAGAGCATCCAACCGCGAGCCACGGGGATCGACGTATCCGCCTGTCATAGCTCCGCGTTTGTTGGTGGTATCGCCGTCGAGCGTCACCACGTTCACACCATGGCTCTTGGCATATTGGCTGCCGATGGTCAGATCACGGCAGACGATGGTGGTGCCAAATACTTGGCGAAACGCCTTTTCGTACTCCGGGTTGAATTTGAGCTTGTTGAGCAAGGGTATGGCATCTTGGGCATTCGGCAGTTTTGCATGTTTCGGCTGGAGCCTCGACAGTGGCATGAACGTGATTCTTCCCCCAGATTGCTTCTGTAGGGCGTTGACCAAGAACGATGCCGTCTCATCCGTGTCGACGACATAGTGGAACAGACTCGCACCTGCAACCTGTTCGACGGGCAGACGATAGGCGTCGTCGACTGTCAGCAGTTCTGCCAAGGTGCCGTACGCGCCCGGGATATCGTGTTTCTGCTTCAGACGGCGAATAGATTCCAGGCCTAACCAGGTGCTAGAGTCCATGCTCTTCCGTAGCACGTGCTCGGCCTTGACCATTTCTTCCTGCGCATCCGATAGTTCCTTGTCTAGCGCGTCGTCCTGTTTCCGTATCTGCTTTATTTCTTCTTGCAGTTTATGGACCACATCTTTGGCCTTGTTGTACTTTTCCGACAGCGCGGCTCGATCACTGCTGAACGCGCCATTCTTTTGCCGCAAACCCTCGATTTCGTCCTCCAATTCCTGGATCGAGGACTGGATGTTGGTAACTTGCTCTTCGGCGTCGAGACGGGTAGCTTTCTGTGTGCTCAAAGTCATATTCAAGTCGTCGATTTCTTTCTTGAGCCAATTGTCCCGTTCCGCCTTGCTTCGGAACTGGGTTCCTCTCGTCTGTTTCGTGAAGAGTCGTTGTCGTCCGGCTTCTGCAGTATCAAGAGCCTGCCTGACTTCTGCTTCCGTTGCTTTCCTCTTCGCCAGCTCCGGCATTAACTTCTTCAGTTCCGACTCCTTCGAGGCGATGGCGGCCTTGACGCGTTTAAGTTCGGCGAGCTGTTCTTCTTTCGATTGTTCGTGGGCCGACAGGCTGTCCGAAAGGTTCTTGACGGCTAATTCGGCCTTTGCTCTCGCTTTTGCGTTCCCGCGACGGTCTTCGTCCAGCTGACGTCGGTCCAGGCGAAGGAGCTCTACTTGTTTTTGCAACTTGTGGATCTCGGAATCTAGCGAGGAAATGACCTTTTCGCCCGCGCTATATGCGTCTCGGTTCTCATCCGTGTCTTCGATACCACCTTGACGTGACTCTTCAAGTTCCTCCAGCGCTTCTTCCACGGCGATTTGATCCTTGCGGTGGTATGCGTATTCTAGACAGCGGCGTTCGCGGTCCTTGTCTTGGTAGCCTCGCAGCTCCTCTTTCTCTTCCTCAAGTTCACCTAAGCGCTCTTTTATATAGTCTAATAATTCGTCGATCTTGTCTCGCTTGTTATTCGTATCTGCCATGATCTTGAGGGATTCGGTTCGGCGGGTTTCGTAGACTTGTGTTCCGGCAACCTCCTTGAGGAGGTTCAACCGATCGGACTCTTTCATATTCGTGAGGGCTGTGACTCGCCCTTGCGGAACAATATAATATGGGTTGGATTTAGAGAAGCCGGCCGTCTCTAACAGATTGGTTACGTCGACTTTCGTGACAACCTTCTTATCAAGCGAATATTCGTCCTTTTTCAAGCCGATTGTTCGGCGGAGAATGACTTCCTTGTTGCCCGTGTGGAATCGGTCGTCGGTATTGTCGAATATAATCTCCACGTATGCCGACATGACGGCCGAGCCAGAACCTTCGTGCAAAAGCGCCTGACGTTCCTCACGACTCATTTGGGTGTATGCATCGCTAAGAACGAACCGAATCGCTGCAAAGAAGTTACTTTTTCCCGAGCCATTGCGGCCTACGATGACGTTGGTTTTCGGCGAGAAAGGCTCCATGACCGTTTGGTCTTTGTAGCTGCATCATTGTCAGAGATAGTGCGATGATAGACGGTCTCCTTCCCGAAGACTTCGGCGCGCCGCGCGCGGTTGCCCTCACCTTTTGAAGCCCTGAATAATGATCTGCTTGATATACATGGTCGCGACAGGTGCTGCCGACCGGGCAGCGCGTACAGGGTGTTAGATGAACGTCTCAATATACATGGGATTAGCGATATGGGCGATTTGTGTGCTTGGAAACGGACTCAGCAATATTCGAACAGTATATCTGTTGAGGTAAAGTCGTCGGTACGGGTAATTATTTACGGACGCGTCGTATGAGGCGCGAGTTGCTGATGGCTGTGGGGGGGGGTTCACGGCCTTGGAGAGTGGGGCGGGTATGGAGAGTTAGCCAGTCACCCAGTAACATGATTTGCCGTACGTATCTTAAAAGTTCAACCTTTGGAAATTGGCAACGCTGCCAAGCTCTCTTGTGCATACGTTGTACATGGCCATGCACACGTAGTAAACCCTTGGACAAATAGTAAAACGGTTTCTTCAGACGCTTATCGATTAATATTAATATACCGCTGTACACAGTGTGCAGAACCTACCATACACTTACACGTAGATACGATAGGTCCATCTAAGCTACCTGTCACCCACACCTCAGCCACAGTCAAGCTTCCCGGGGTACGGTACAGTCCATTACAGTACTAGGTATTTGTACTACGAGTACAAGTACATAAAAAGAAAGTGACAGGATTGAACTTCTATTTACGAGTACCTTACACACTTCGTACATGTATCGTCACCACCAAGTCTGGCTTTTGTCATTCAGAGCGTGTAAACATGGCTCTCGCTGTAAATACTAGGTAATAGGATGTTGCATGGTGACTTGAGAAGTGTTAAAAAGGCCCAGAGTCCCATCAGTATGGTATCGATGGTTCTATGTTTCAGCAGTCAACCTGGCACCTGGATTGAAGTCGGGGGTAGACAAGCAAAAGCCACTGCGACTACTCGTATAGAAGTAGATGGTACTCGTACGAGTACACACGTAAATGTCCTCCTACCTATATGGCATGATATACTACTCGTAAGCAGTCAACAGACCCTCAAGTAGTCAAAAGACCGCAGTCAAGCTAGAGATGCGTACGTGTACGAGATATCTAGGTTATAAACTTCAATATTAAGGTGACTGTCGCCTTACGAGTACACAGAAATGGTAAAACATGTTGGCAGACCGTCAGTCTTCCCGCTGCCAAGCTACCGAGTACAGTTTACCATTACCCGGTGGCCACACTAAAATGAAGACATCGGAGAAGGCTGTAGCCTGTAGGCGAGGTACCTATAAACGCAGTGCATCATGATCTAGCATCGACGCAGCCCGAAACTGACTTGTTAGGTACCGATCCAATCTGCCCAAATTCAGCAGATACCAAACTGTACCAAGAAAAAAAATAACTTCCTGGGCATAACATGGTGTTACCCGTTGTCAGTTGACGATAGATACCTCTCAACCAGGGTGTTATCTAACAATAGCATGCCAATGATTTCGATATACACACCAATTCTATGGGTGCAGATGGCAGGAACATTCCATTTTACCAATGTCACCACCTTTGGTACACGTATAGGGCTCCAGACCTATCGCAACTTAGTATCTGAATGGACTACGTACCTTAGATAGAGAATGGTCAGCTACCTACCTTAGGTACTTACTTAACCTACGAGTAGTACCTTAGATGCTCCCACATCGTGTGGTAGGTGGTCGACCCTCGATGGATTGTCGGTATGTACGATAGTATTCTGATCTTGGATCTGGAAATTGAGCCCTGTGTCGATCATGCTATGTCTGTTGCTGTACCAACAATTGTTTGAGACTAGACTAATGCGGGTGGTAGATTACATGTGCGGTTAGTCATGAGGATTTAGTTAGATGTACTACGTAGATGTATAGACACATTATCAATGCCTAATAATTCGATGCACAAATATTTCTTGGTTGGTAGTATACATTTAGGGAAAGTTTCAAGTTGTGTTTTGACATGAAGCCTATGATAATATATTCCTTGGACTAGAGCGGTTCTTTCTACATTGGTCAAGATGATGTAAGTACCTCTTACCTACCATGTACTTACAGAGCTAGATAGTGGATCCAACTACATTACATACCTATTGCTGCAGCTACCTGCAGGCCTGCCTAGAGCCAGCAAACATAGACAAGCTTAAACCTATTCAGGACTAACCTATTGTGCATTACTGCATGGTGGTAATCGTAATACCAGCGCACTTAACCAAGACAGGCGATCGTGCACATTACGTAGGTATATGTAGCCAATACTAGACGGTACCTATATCTTAGTGCAGGACACCTATTACCCCAGTCCCTTATT
Source organism: Poronia punctata (assembly GCA_022579005.1). Taxonomy (NCBI): domain Eukaryota; kingdom Fungi; phylum Ascomycota; class Sordariomycetes; order Xylariales; family Xylariaceae; genus Poronia; species Poronia punctata. Next base: position 21,055 of record MU401600.1, read on the forward strand.
TTATCGACTTGCTTGGCCTACACTACAGGCTACGTACTTGACGAGCAAAGGTCAAGCATAATGTCTAGACCAGCAAATAAAGCAAAAGAGAGCATGTAGAGTAGCAATCTTCGCCTTAATATATCCTTAGGGGTTTTTTTTTAATTTCAACGTAGGAAGGAAGTTAAGAGAAGGCATAACCTAAATCAAACATTACCTCTAAACTGGTGTCCGGGTGTCCGGGTGTCTGGGGTCGCAGGCTTACGGCTCAAAACTGCAATTATTGAAAATGACAAGAGGTCATCGTACAAGGGACAAGAGGCGTGCTTGAAGGTACATGAGTTTACAGGCTAATTCATAGAGAGTGCCGTACACTCAAAGTACTGACAACAAAGACCAGTAAAACGAATTCTCGCTCTTTTGATGATGGCAGTGGTAAGTGGGGCGTGACAGAAACATTCAGGGAAAGGCGCGGGAGCATGGGCCAGCTAGTCAAAGGTAAAAAAATGCATGACCCACTCCCGACTGCCCCCAACTACCATCCTTGCAGCTTACCTATAAAAGTATCAGTCCAAATACAAGAGGAACCGGCGCGCCGATTCCAAAAGTCAGACCTTGAGCTGCATTTCGTTCCCACTACCGAAGAGTCCAGCTGCCCAGCAGCAGCACCCAATCCCAACCAGCCAACCACACCAGACGTATCTGCTCTGCGCACGTACCACGTTGAGCGCGCAACGCCCTTTTCATTCAACCTCCAATTACCTTACCTACAGTACGCCAGGGTTGTCCTTACTAAAAACCAGCTATCCGAGCAGTGTCCGGTTTAGGCAATGCACATCTACAAGTACATCACTTGACAAAAGACACAATAGTTGTTGCCAGTTCTTGGCCGTTGAACCAACACGAGGAAGGTACATATAACAGTTCTTAAACTTATACATAAGGTACACATATACATCTACCTCCAGCTGCACCAGAAAGGGCAGGCGGCCCTTACACATTCAGAAAGCGCATTCCTAGCTTGGGGGATGTACCTTCAATGAGAACTTCACACGCATGTAGCAATAAGTCTTCTTCCCTTCAAAGGCCTCTCTTACAACCGTTGTAGTGTTTGACTCATCCGCGATTCAAAATAATAGGCTATAAACCATAATTATATACGGTTGAAGTTTGCAGGGATCGGGCAGACCGTGTAAGTGATTTATAATCTTTTCCTTCTGAAGCAGATCCTCAACTTTCATAACCCAACCTCTCAGGTTGCCTTACACATCCCCTACAAACCTCACTCATTTACATCTGCGCCGTTGAGCTTTCACCATGAACTCGGATTCCGCTTTTATTGCTGTTTATTTTACTCTGTTCCACCAAATACACAGATAACCCAATTCCTCACAGACCCTCTCCCAACACAGCCCGTATGAACACAAATGGGATGTCACTCTTCCAGTCAAGCAACCATGAAGCAGCATGAAAAGCTTCATCAGCTAGTCAGACCATTCTATTCCACATAAGCCAAGCTACCTCATCAAATGCCGCCCCTTCCAGGGCAAAAGGAGGTACTTACCATACTTACATCAAGAAACGTCAAGTTGACGGGGCTGCAATCAGTTATCAAGGTTGTGGCACGTATGCATCCATACAAGCGTTCCCATATCACCCAGCTTTTTATACCATCTACATCTGTGGTAATAGTTGCGGCTTCACTCACATTATCAATTGCCCTTTTTCTTCTAGTAAGTACTATACAGGTAGCTAACTGTGTCCGTTCATCAGTAGTATCATGAAATTCAGATTCTGCCTTTGCAGCCCAGGAGTGACTTGCGAGAATGGCATCGAGGTAAGCCCCCTTCCGCTTAATTGGCCAAACCCCTTACGTCTGCATCTAAGCTAACCAACATGTATGTGCAGGCTTGATCGCCTTGTGACGTGAGTAACTGATAACGATAAGCTATTTAACTTCTCGGCTCTTTATCTAACAGGCACTGTAGGATCCTGGAGACGGGAAGCACCAGGCTGATCAAGGACACCGCCGTCAATCAACTTGCAGATTGGCAAAAGCAGCATCCCGATGAACTTTTCAATCTCTTAAGTAGAGTTGTGTCGTATCTTCGACACAAGGACTGGGACACTCGGTCTACAGCTGCCAAAGCTATTGGGAAGATCATCGAGAATGCGCCTCTCTATGACCCCAACGAGGATGAGGGCCCCGAAGCCGGGCCGAAGCCGGAAATCAAAAGGGATTATGACCTCATCAAGAAGGAGGAGGAGGATGCCATACAACCTTTCCCGGGCGAGGAGTATTACAGACCTGAATTGCTTGATGTGTCCGCCGTGCTTAAAAATGGGCGGGAATTATTACGAACCGGCCCCAGTGTCGATTATGCGTTTGCGAACTTGGACCCTCAAGCTCGGTTGACATATATGAAGAAGACCCTGAACGGCCGCCTGGGACTCCTAGGCAGACCGTTTGAAGACGACGAGATCCCACTCCCTATTGAGAAGTCTGGAAGCCCCTCTACTCTTCTCGAACCAACATCACAGGGCGATTTGGCTCGCCAAGAAACCTTTGCCGGCACTGGCCCAGGTCAGTCTGCGGAGGAGGCGGGTTTAAGCGCCAGGCAGAAAAACGCACTGAAGAGGAAACGTAAGAAGGAGCTGCAAAAGGCGGCGCAGGGTAAAGTAGGGTTTGGGGATCTCTCGATACGGCGATCATTTACTGCTGGCTCGGAGGGGTTCGACGACACACCTCTGGGAGAGAGTGATTCCAAGAAAACCGGAAAGAACGATTACTTCAGCCTTGAACGACCTGCCGACATAGACGAAAGCAGTAAAGTTGTATCCGAGTTCAAGGGCCCCTCGGTCGCCATCAAGTCGGAAATCGAGGCAGACGAAGAGTTGCAAGGGTCCGAGTGGCCATATGAACGTTTATGCGAGTTTCTAAAACTTGATATCTTCGATCCGCAATGGGAGACACGTCACGGCGCAGCGCTAGGCTTAAGAGAGATCCTTCGAGTGCATGGCGCAGGTGCTGGTAGGTTGAGAGGCAAAAGCAGGAGGGAGAACGATGCCCTTAACAGACGATGGCTGGACGACATGGCTTGTAGGCTGTGTTGTGTACTCATGCTCGACAGGTTCACCGACTACGCCTCCGATACCAGTGTTGCACCTATCAGAGAGACCGTAGGCCAGTCTTTAGGCTCTTGCCTGAAGCACCTGGCACCCGAATCTGTCTACAATATCTACCAGATACTGTTGCGGATGGTCATGCAGCAAGACGTAGGCATCGACAGACATGTCTGGGCGGTTTGCCACGGCGGTATGGTCGGACTACGGTATGTGGTGGCGGTTAGGAAGGATCTGCTGCTCCAGCACAGCCATATGATCGATGGCGTAGTCCAGGCCGTGATGAAAGGTCTCGGCGATAACGACGACGACGTGCGTTCCGTCAGCGCTGCAACGCTGATACCCATGGCACGAGAGTTTGTCCAGATGCGGCCCGGCTCCCTGAACGAACTGATTAGTATCGTGTGGGAGAGCCTGTCTAGCCTTGGGGACGATCTGAGCGCTAGCACCGGAAAAATTATGGATCTCCTGGCAACGCTCTGTGGCTTCCCTGAGGTCCTCAGTGCTATGAAGAGCCTAGCCGAACATGATGAAGAGAGCTCGTTCACCCTTCTTGTACCTCGACTCTACCCCTTCCTTCGACACACAATCACCTCGGTTCGGCTAGCAGTGCTCAAGGCACTGATGACGTTTGTCGACCTCGGCGTCGAATCCCAGGGCTGGCTAGACGGTAAGATCCTTCGTCTTGTTTTCCAGAATATATTGGTAGAACGTGACGCGGAGACACTCAAAATGTCGTTACGGTTGTGGGCCGCATTGGTCAGGTGTTTTGCTAGGAATCCGGAGCAACTCGCCAGTGAATTTGCGCCGCACATCGACGCTCTCATGCAGCTAACTCTTCACCCTGTGGGTGTGCCTCGCCAGCCGATTCCCATGAACGGCTCGCTTTTCCAGAAGCCGTCCGGGGGCACTTACAGCGTCCCGGGCATAATACCTATTCCGCCCCGGAAACCCTCGGATGCAGAGGCGGGCGAGAGGGCACCTAAGCGTCGCAGGAAGTCCACCAAGGTTGAAGAAGCCGTGACCACTACCCACTCGCACGATCTCGACGGCCACATGATGCAAGGAGACGTTGACCTTGTCGGCTTGGACACGCTCATCCGTTCTCGTGTCTCGGCTGCCAGCGCGATGGGTCTCATCATGTCTCTTGTCCCGCCACACCACTTGGAGTCTTACGACGCCATTCTGATTCCGGGCTTGAGCTCTTCGTACTCTTCCACCCAGCTCACTGCCTGCATAGTCATAGACGAGTATGCGGAGAATGGCGCGCTCTCCAATACAGACACGTCGAAATATGCAGGCGAGCTGCTCAGGATCATCGATGGCGATCGCCCAGCGCAGTACCGAGACTTGGTCAGCTACGTACAACGGGTCCGGTCGCAATGCCAGCAACTCGTCAACTTGTTTAGGGATCACGGCAAAGTGTCGCAGCAGAAGCTACCCTCCCTGGCAGTCGTGGTTCAAGGAGAAGCTGAGGCCGGCCCTACGGCTTTCTCTCTGGCTAACGCCGATAAGTGTGTAACGGACGATTATGAGCGACTGAAGAAGGCCATGGCCCCGGCGCAGCGTCTCATAGCACTCCAGCAACTCAACGAAGCCAGGCAAGACGCCGTGTCGGCTATCGAGGAGGCGAAGTCGATCAAAGAAGCGCGGGATACCCGCATCAAGGCCGCAGCAGCATGTGCGCTCATAGCGATGAAGGTCCTCCCCAAGAAGCCCAGCCCGCTTATCAAAGCAATTATGGACAGCATTAAACTGGAAGAAAATCAGCAGCTTCAGAGTCGCTCAGCTGCGACAATAGCCCGGCTGGTGCGGCTGTTTACGGCCAATGGCCGACGAGGTCCAGCTGACAAGGTGGTTTCTAATTTGGTCAAGTTTTCATGCGTCGAAGTCGCCGAGACACCCGAATTCCCTGTCCACGCCACCAAGACTAATGTCATCCTGTCCATGTCTAAAGAGGAAGACCGGGTTGATCATGGAGCTGACGCAGCCAAGTTTGCCCGTGAGGCCAAAGGTGCTCGCATCACACGACGCGGAGCCAAGGAGGCGCTCGAGATATTGTCCCTCACCTTCAAGGACGAGCTATTCACCACAGTACCTAGTCTGAGAGCATTCATGGAAGGTCCTTTGTCACGAGCATTTTCTGGCGCACTTCCCCCCGAAGCCAGGGATCCAGAGAGCGTATTTGGCCAGGAGATAGTCGATGCGATGTCCGTCATACGTACAATGGCTCCCACCTTGGACCCGGCCCTGCACCCGTTCGTTATGCAACAAGTGCCCGTCATCATCAAGGCGCTGCACTCTGAGCTCTCCGTGTTCCGATATATGGCGGCTAAGTGTCTGGCGACCATCTGCAGCGTGATAACGGTGGAAGGCATGACAGCGCTGGTCCAGAAGGTACTGCCCTCGATCAACAATCCGCTCGATATCAGCCACAGACAGGGCGCCATCGAAGTGATATATCACCTGATAGCCGTCATGGGCGATGGAATTCTTCCGTATGTCATTTTCCTTATCGTGCCCGTACTAGGTCGGATGAGCGATTCGGACAACGACATTCGACTCATCGCCACGACCTCCTTTGCCACTCTCGTCAAGCTGGTGCCGCTTGAGGCTGGCATACCAGACCCCCCTGGGCTATCGGAGGAGCTGCTGAAAGGAAGAGACCGCGAACGCACCTTTATCGCACAGCTACTCGATCCGAAGAAGGTCGAACCATACAAGATACCCGTCGCCATCAACGCCGAGCTGCGTTCTTATCAACAGGAGGGTGTCAACTGGCTAAACTTCCTCAACAAGTACAACTTGCACGGTATACTCTGCGATGACATGGGTCTAGGAAAGACGTTACAGACGATCTGCATCGTCGCCAGCGATCATTACTACAGAGCCGAGGAGTTCAAGAAGACGGGCGGGCCCGAAGTGAGGAAGCTACCCTCCCTTATAGTCTGCCCCCCTACTCTCTCGGGACACTGGCAGCAGGAGATCAAGACTTTTGCGCCGTTTCTCAGTGTTACCAGTTTTGTGGGCCCCCCGGCGGAAAGACGCGCCAGGGCGGCCTCTTTCCCACTGACAGACATCGTCGTCACTTCGTACGAGGTCTGCCGTAACGATACCGACCTGCTGGATAAACAGAATTGGAATTACGTCGTGCTCGACGAGGGTCATTTAATCAAGAATCCCAAAGCGAAAATCAGTCTTGCCGTCAAGAGGCTGGCGAGCAATCATCGGCTGATATTGACTGGCACGCCGATTCAGAACAACGTGCTGGAGTTGTGGTCCCTCTTTGACTTCCTCATGCCCGGCTTTCTCGGCGCTGAGAAGGTCTTCCTCGACCGATTTGCCAAGCCGATCGCCGCCAGTCGATTCAGTAAGGCCTCGTCCAAGGAGCAAGAGGCAGGTGCGCTAGCGATCGAGGCATTACACAAACAAGTGCTTCCATTCCTACTTCGCCGTCTGAAGGAAGAGGTGCTGGACGATTTACCCCCCAAGATCCTACAGAATTACTATTGTGATCTGAGCGATCTGCAGCGTAAACTGTTCGACGACTTCACTAAGAGGCAAGGGAAGAAGCTCACCGAGGAGGCGGGCCGTGACGACAAGGAAGCCAAACAACACATCTTCCAAGCTCTTCAGTACATGCGGAAACTGTGCAACTCGCCCGCACTTGTCATGTCGCCCAGTAACAAGCTATACGAAGAAACGCAACGAGTGCTCGCGAAATCCGGTACTAGCATAGAAGATCCGGTCCATGCCCCCAAACTCACCGCCCTGAAGGATCTGCTGGTCGACTGTGGCATCGGCGTCGAAGGCGCCGACTCCAACGACCCCCTCTACCAACCTATCAAACCCCACCGGGCCTTGATTTTCTGCCAGATGAAGGAGATGTTGGACATGGTGCAGAACACGGTTCTCAAGCGAATGCTACCCTCGGTCTCGTTTCTCCGGCTGGATGGCTCGGTCGAAGCGAATAAGCGACAGGACATTGTCAATAAGTTCAACAAGGACCCGTCTTATGATTGCTTACTCTTAACCACAAGTGTTGGTGGTCTAGGGCTCAACCTTACTGGAGCGGATACCGTTATATTCGTCGAGCATGATTGGAACCCCCAAAGAGACCTTCAAGCCATGGACCGAGCTCACCGGATCGGTCAGAAGAAGGTTGTCAATGTGTATCGCCTCATTACGAGGGGCACGCTGGAAGAAAAGATCTTGAGGTAAGTTAGCAGTTTCGGAAACCATCGCCTAGGTGTCTTCCTCCCCCTCTGATTATGTCTCGTATATCTAACGCCGTGACAGTCTACAAGCTTTCAAGATCGACGTTGCCTCTACGGTGGTCAACCAACAGAACGCGGGTTTGGTAAGCAAGCCTTTTCTTCCTCCCTCGCTTCACCCTATGTAGAGCCTACGACCGATCTTGTTGCCGACTCGAAATTGTGAAGTAGTTGTGTACTGACATGCTACCCAGGGCACCATGGACACGGATCAAATCCTCGACCTATTTAACTTTGGCGGCGATACGGGCGCGAACCTTATATCTGACAAGCCCAAGGATGGCCTCGAAGGCCGTGAAGAAGACATGGTCGACGTCGAGACCGGAGACGTAAGGGCACCGGGCAAGAAAGCTTGGGCGGACGACCTGGGAGAGTTATGGGATAATCGTCAGTACGAGGAGAGTTTCGATCTCGATGGTTTCCTCAAGACGATGCAATAAGGCGCAACGTGACACACAGATGACAGAGATGTCTGTCTTGTATATATTTTATCACAAAGCCGTGGGGGAGGGGAGGGGTGGCAAAGGGAAGCTGGGGACCACAGGCTAAATTACGAGTCGTCGGTCGTGTTGGAGGCGTAGGAGCTTGGTAGAGGCAGGAGCTAGTTCTCTTTCCGCATCGCATGGTCTGCTGCTATCATTATTGCAATGCAACATCATAGAGCCTCTCTCTTCCTACATCAGTTATCAATGAGTCTGTATATCAGTAGCTACCTAGGTAATGCTGTAAGTCTATTCAGGTTGCCGGCGATCAAAGAGCCCTTCAACTTTGCATATACATAAGAGACGTAGAGACAGTGAGCGAGTTGGTTTGTTTTCGGATGCGACAAATCCTGCAATTCATTACTTCTGAATGGGAAATAATCCCAACATTCTCCCTACGTCTTCTGTCATCTCTCCTCCGCACAAGAAAAGCACTTCGTCCTCGATTGCCTACTCGTAGTAGCAGGCCCTCTTTAGTCTTGGCCGTCCGCTATGCACTGGCTCCACAATCGCCGGACAAATTCAATACGTAGCTGCAGAAGATTCGCCGTCTTTCTTTCTTTCTTTCTTTCTTTCTTTCTTTCTTTCTTTCTTTCTTTCATTCATCCATCCCTCTTCTACATAAAAAGAGGACTTCCTGTTCAATTGCCTTTGTATCCGTAACAGGCCATTTCCGCGGCTCAACCAGGCACTCGCCAGGTGATTTGATTTCTACGTGTAAAGCCATGGCCAAGGAAGGTATGTACACTTAAACCATCTTCGGGTGCCGAAGGGAAAGAAAAAAAGGATTTCTACAGCTGCCAAGACGTGCTGTGAAGATCAAGAGATCCCCTATGTAGACTAAAAGTGGGGTTTGAGCCACGGCCACGTCCATTCCATTCTCCCTCCCATTTCTAGCAAAATAAGATAATTCTTGATCAATTAAGTACATACCTAGGTACGTATCAAGATAGTTATTCATTCATTCATTCACTCATTCATGTATTCTTCTCCTTGCTCGTATCTTAACTTCTTCGTCTTCATTGCACCCATGTAAGCTTAGTAAACAGTCCTCAGCCGTACAGGCCGCGGACCCGGCGCTTGTTCTTGTCTATCCGCGATAGTAATGACGCGGGCGCTACGATGCGGCATAGGCATAGGCATAGGTGGACGCGTCGTGTACGAGGTGGAGGATCCCGAAGACGAGCCGTGGCTCCTGGCGAAGGGGTCGTCGTCTAGAACCGAGCCCCGCTGCACGCGGTAATCATACTCGCGTCGCAGACGGTCGTATTCCCGCCTCAGTGTTGGATCCTCGCCGACACCGCCGGCTTGTCGCTGTCCGTGAACGTGCCGGTAGCCGTGTGCATAGGTGTGGTTGTACGAGTCGCAGTCGGAGTCGGATAGAGAGAGGCTCGCGAACCGTGGGGTGTCTAGTTCCTCGTGAAGATGGCGATGGTGTGGCGAGCCCGAGCGCATGTTTGAGTGTGCGCGATCTTGGGTGACATAAGGCCGCTGACCGTTATGGTCGCGATAGTGATCGCGATTCCGAATCGTATTGTAGCCGTGGTTAGTGGACCGAGTCGCCTCATCGATCATACCCCGCAGTCGCCCTTCCTGGAACGCCGCTTCCCGCACCTGCTCGAGATGACTGGCCATCGATCGCTGCCGAGCGAGCCCGTATGGAACCGCCGAGGCATGCCGAGGTGATGTCATCCTAGGTGGCAGGGGGGTAGCGCCTTGCCCCCGGCCGTGCTGCCGAGACTGGCTGCGGTTCTGTCCGTGGTCGTAGCCGTCGCCATTGTTGTTCTTGTTTTTTTGATGGCCGGGGACCCTGAGCCTGTCCTCGCCCCCACGGTCATCTGATACTGATGAAGGAGGTGTCTGATTGCTGCGGCGGCCTGACGAGCCCGAATCTGAGTCAGAAGACCGTGAGTCATCGTCTGTTTCGTCGGTATCGTTGGCGTCACCGCGCTTGGTCTGGTTCCTCGACTGGCTCGCCTTAGGCCAATTGCCTGGGCCTCCGGCCTGTGGTCGTGGCCCATTGGAGTTTGCCGGTCTGCCTTGCTGATGCGGATTGGGCCCTGGGAAAGGTGGGCCCGGTCGGCTGACCACGGGAGGTGGAGGTCCTTGGTGCGGAGGGCCTTGTGGTGGACCACCCGGTGGACGGGTTCCTTGAATGCCCTGAGTTGGCATGCGCATGGGCTGCGGTTGCTGTGATTGCACTTGTGCTTGAAGCTGCGGTTGCTGCTGATGTTGTTGTGGTTGTAGCTGCCCCGGGAACTGAGTAAGACTCTGTGGTGTTGCAGAGAATGTCGCCCCGTTCCCTGTCTGAGGATTATAAGTGCCATTTGTGTCCCCTTTTCTACTTTCCCATAGTCTACGAACATCAATCCCCGAGCGTGGAACCCGCTTGAAGTATGCCGTCAACGACACGCGTTCGTACTGTCTCCTAGGCTGATGACTGCTGCTGCTGCTGCTGCTGCTGCTGCTGCTTCCTTTATGGGGCTTCCTCCCCGCCGATGACCTGTGCGAAGAGCTCCGACTTCGATGGCGCCGAGAAGAAGATGACTTGGGGTACTGCTTCGGCGCAGGATAGGTGAAAGGATATTCGATGGGCTTCAGCTGGTGGTCGATTTGTGCCAGGACCCATTGGAAATTATTTAGGTCCGGATCCCGGCTAGTTAACAACTCGAGTGTGCAGTCGATCTGTCGCTTTAACGGCGCTGTCAGGGAACCTTTCTTGTCGATGACGGATTTGGAGCTGAGGTTCAGCTGCCGGACCTTGTCAGCAGCCACCTGCTTCGGAATGCTTCGGTCCTCGGTCCGGATGGCCTTCTCCCAGGTGCACCATCTGGGCTGCCCATGCTCGTCAATATCATCCTTGTCCGCCATCTTCTCGAATCGAAAGACTATGTATTCGGCGAGAACTTCTATGATGTCCGACTCGGAGTATAGGTCTTGGCTCACGTCGGATATCTGGGTAGCTGGGAGCCCGCGCGGGTTGACTAAGTGACCTGGTGGAGGCCCCTGGGGCAGTTGCTGTGATGGGGGCCCGTCATGTCGCATAGGGCCATGGCCGGGACCCGGGACAGGCCGGGGCATGCCCTGTCCGTTGACATGGAAGAATCCTTGACTCATCGCTAAAGTGAGGCTGGTGCGTGGGCTATCCGCCTTGCTGCGGGCGGGTGTGATAAACTCAAGGGGGGTAGAGGCAAATGGTGATCACGCCGGGTCTAAATCGATTTTCGGTCTGAGTGAGACTGGGGAAAGTGTAGAAAACGGAGAGCCGACCCTTTTTATGTGAAAGGATTTAGTTTGAAGGGAAGACTAGGGAGTCGGGACGCCCGAATAGTGATACCACTATGGCAGGGGGCATTGATAAGAACAATATTCCACGCAAGGCAACTCGAGGTAGACAGCTTTGTTGTCGTCCTTTCTCGGTGTCATAGGTATACAGCAAGTATGCGCCGCGGCCGGTCAAACCCAACCAGCCCGCATACGAGCCTGTTAGGTTCTTATCCCATATTCTCCCTCGGCATTACGACCCTTTCATCCCTGATATCTGGGTCCCATCTTGGACCGCTCGCATACCAAGCTTATTCTCCCGTGGGCGTATTCGACCTCTGCGTGTATGGGCGCATTACAATGCAGTGCAGTGCAGTCAAGCATCAGCCGCGCCGGGCAGACAGGGCAGGGTATGTAGTGTGCCAAGCGTAAAACCAGTACGGAAGGACTCGGCGCCCGATCACACCGCAGGACAAATCAAGCAAGGCCTGCCCCAACCCCGGTTGCCCAGCTACAGCTACATTTTGGGGAGACACAAGATGGAGAGATCAATCCGCCCTTGACGGGGCGAACCATTCGAGGCAAACGCGTGTCTCCCAAAGCTTCAGTCGGTTACCTACACGTACTGCTCCGCCCCGACAATGTGCGGAGTGACCAGCCAATGTTTATGAACATTTATTTTGCCACGCATTTCCAGGGAACGACTCGTCGAAGAAAAGTGTCAAGGCCGTACCCAGGCGTGTAAGCGACACCAAATTGGCCCGGTGATATATCGCGTATAGAGACTAATGCTCGCACTAGGTAAGATCCCCGCCTACGCGTGTGACGCAGGAGCGGAAAGATGAGCAGACTCCAAGAGGCCAACAAACTTTGTATTGGGAACTCCCTTGCACTTATCCCAGGTCCGAAGTTCGAACCACCCCATCTCGGGGCGAAGCCGACCTTCTCCACTCTTTAGACGTCCCTAATCACGTTACTTTTGACCCCATGCACATCAACGACTGCATGCTTCATGTCTTTATGTGGTGGTCTATTTTCGCTTACACTTACGTAGGCGGTGAGATGTAAGTATGACACCTAGTAAAATAATGCAGTGGTTATTCAAGGTTGGTTTGGTTTCGGTAGTAGAGATGCGGCTCTGCGATGGAACGGTTTCTTTTGGCACAGCATGGCCCCCGCGGCTTGTCCAGACTCCAGACTCCATGGTACCACGTAGTGGATGCTCGGGGTTCCATCAAGATCGACCAATACAAGTTGAGACAAGCAGAGAATGGTCTCCAACTTGGGCCTTACCTCCATCACTTCGTCCAAAGCGTACCTGAGAGTAGGTAGAGTAGGTTATTAATAGTCCAGTGCCCTCACATGAAACCTTCATGCCTCTTGCCTGCCTCATAGGTAAAGTAGGTACATGTGCATACCTTAGTACCGATGATAGCACTTGCCACCTCCTGTACTGTCGTCGTCACCAGACTCGAACTGGTAGGAGCTCGCAGCAGAAACAACAACCAACATAGAAGCATTTAGGAAGGCGCAAGCCGGCTCAGGAGGGTTACCCCGCATAAGCCTACCTGCCATGTATTGTACCTATTTCCTCATTGTGTTGATAAGAAACATTATGATGCCTATATGTACGTACTTTCGTTACCTTTGTATTTTACACAGGAAGTAATTAATAAGTGCCTAGGGCAACAAGCAGAGATAGGCAATTCAAGAACTTATTTTATGAAGAAGGCAAGAAATACCAGGAAGAGACAGGCATGTATGACACTCAATCCGTAATATTTTATCGTTAACCCATTGGCCTACCTAGAGCTTTTAATCTTATACACATGTCTCACTCTATCAGTTAGGAATAACAGGGCGCAGGTTAAATGGCATTACCTAGGTAAGTAGTCTCTCTTTCTACCATCCAAAATAAGCCTCTCGGGAAGTCACAGATCAACCCGAAAAAGGGTATATAACACGAATCACAGCCTGCCGTCTCCTAACCTCGGATTACACCCAGCGTGTACGACACGCCTAAATGACTCGTATAAGCCCAAGTGTCGGTTTGGCCATGGGTGTAACGCTTTACAGAGATTCGTCTAGATACCTTGGACAAGTTGTTGTCCTATTTAACTGTTTTACTTCCCGATATATTGCCAACAACACATAAGGTGGAAAGCTAATGGGATGGCGAATTTTTGCAGCCCAACGGTGTTGTGGAGGGATGATGGACAATGTAGCGAGAGTGTTCCGTGCTTTCTATGCTGACCTGTGCCTACTCGTAACGAAACCGTCTACCAATATCAGCTTTCGTTAATTTGATACAAACGGCACCTCAAACTCCGGATCCTACAGGGATAAGCGATGCCATTATACGAATGTGGCAAATCTCAAGCTTTACCCAATTAGTTGACCCGTCGAAGTCCCTGACAATCTGGCAACATTTTTAGTGCCGTGTCGCTCAACGGAAATTGTTCCCGTAGGACGATTCGGCACACAACCTTTGATACATGACCAGCCGTCTATATTGCGTGGCAACCAGCCCCGGGGCGGTCACGGATCACCGGTAGGCTTTAAGCTTAGAATTACCACAGGGCTTCAGAGAAGCTCAATCTGTAGATGGAAGAATGAAGCGAAGAATATGATCCCCCGATTTCTGTTCTGCCGGCGCGGGGAACTGGACAACATCCTTCCACCCGCCCCTGGCCCCTGGCCAAATGGAATACGGCTTACAATGCCCTTGTTAGTGCTCAAAGGTACAACAACATACATGTTCACAACGACGGGCCCTATTTAGACACACGACAGGCAGCAAAGTTGCATTCAAGGCCGATTGCATATCATGCTTACTGATGGTGAAGCCATAGTTGCACAGCGCCGTGAGTATTACGCCAAGTGGCGATAGGTACGTCTCTATGAATAACAGTTTCCACGCCGACCCAGGCAATAGGGACTCAGGTCTCGTCGACGTCGCTGTTACTACCCGTTAATAAACATAAACATGTAGGGATGCAGACTACATTACAGATATACGTCCTTGCCGAGGGCTAGTTCCCTCGTAGGAAGCACGTCCCCATGGGCCATAACCTCCTGCCCAACTTCGTATCTTAGAACAACGGATGCCTGACGGTGTTGTGTAATGACAATACCATAAACCAATTTTAGACTTGTCGTGGGCACTGGGGTGCTGGTCTTCTGGTCTTCTCACGCATCCGAGAACCACCTTGAGAGCTACCTAAACCAGACAAGTAGTAAGCAAGAATGAACTTGTGGTTCAACATACCATGTGCACATTGTCTCTGTGGTCAGGCTCTCCCGCCGATACACCGCTGATATCAACGATAACAAATCGGCAAGTCTGCTATGCGCCCACGAGTTACGGGGTTATACATAGAAACCCCCGAAGCTTTGCACTTTCGGCCAGCATGATCCGGACTCCTAGATATTAGGAAAGGCTCAATCTATGCGAGTGTGGCAATGGACAGGAAATACTCGGAAGAGAGGAAGGGTAATTATCGAAAGGTCTCTGCGCAGATCCCCAAATGCAAGCTCCCTTCCTAACTGTTATGATACGCATCGACACTACCTAAACCGCTGCCACATTTGCCCTACCCCGCCAACGAAATGCATGAAATGCTTCTCTACATTGCCTCTTGTACAACCTGCCTTTATGTTGCTGCGCCCATGGGCACGGCACGTATCTGTACAGGGATAGCATAATAACCCCTGCTTGCCTAGGCGGTCTCAGCCCGATCACCACCACCACTCTGCAAGTCAGCAACGAGCAAGATTTATTGAACTTTGTCGTTTTTCCCCCCTCTTCTTGAGTCCAAACCAACAAAATGATCGCTCCCATCAAACGCAGGGAAGAAAAGAGCAGAATTAGATGATAGCAGAAAAGTAAAAACGTAGTCCACGTGTTTACGAGTAATCGGTTATGTGTTACAGTACCTACCCCCACGTAATATTCACGTACCCGAGGAGAAAGAGACGGGATAAAAATTCAAACGGTGAGCAGAACTTTTATCGTCAAATCGGGTTCAAGCCCGGTATTCGTACCTACTCATTCAACATGATACTACGTGTACATGTACACATACCTTACTTACTGTTTTCCTCGGTCCCAGTTGGTTAAGTAGGTAGGTAGGTAGGTTTGCAGCCCTTTGGGGGGGGGGGGGGGGGGGGGAAAAACCCAAAAAAAAAAAAAAAAAAAAAAAAAAAAAGGTTTTTTTTTTTTTTCCCGTGTGGGGCCCCAAAAAAATAACATATAAAAGGGGGGGGGGAAAATTTTTAATTATATATAAAAAAA
>MU401600.1:36480-100652 GCA_022579005.1 Poronia punctata
GCCCCCCGGCCCCCGCCCCCCCCCCCCCCCCCCGCCCCCCCCCCCCCCCCCCCCCCCCCCCAAACCCCCAAATAATAATAATAAGCAACAACACAAAAGGTTTTTTTTTTCTGTCCCGTGTCGGGCCCGACAAAACTTACGAGTACAAGGGGAGGGTGAACATTTGTAAGTAGATAGATAAGAAACAAAATCTTTCTGTCTAGGTACTCGTCCTGTACTCGTACCGCCAAGGTAAGACATTGCATGCCGATGAGCCGCCTTGCATTAGGTGCAAGTAGTGTAGGTATATATCCCCGAGACAAATAAACAAATAAATGAATGAGTGAAGAAGTACAGGGGACAGAGTACCTAGCGAAAATTATATACCTAATGTTTGACCGAGATTCATACCTAGACTAGGCATCTGAAGGCAATTGCAGCCAGGCTATCTAATCTACCTTATTTATCCTGGTAGGATTCTTCCTTCAACGCTACATCATCAACACCTTACCTCGGGGATATGAATTCGAAAGTTTGATTTGATATTTTTAATTTGAGTAGGAACAAGAAAATATGACGCACAAGTACACGTACGAGTAGAGACACGAAAGAAAGGGGCCGTGTAAAAGGGGCCGTGTAAGAGTACGAGTACCTACACGTTATGTTATGGTGGTCCGTGGAGTGGAAGCTATGACCATGACCAAATCCGAAAGAAAAAAGAAAAGTGATCACGTGAGAGAGCAGCAATAGGTCGGTACGAGTTTTTGTTGTTAAGTTAAGATTTGTTTCATTTCACTATCTATGTACAACTTCCAAAGGAGCCTAGTTTCTAGCCGATATAGACCAGTATCTAGGTTTTAAATCCTTATATGCAAATATATCCAACTCGACCCCCAGAAATATATACAATACATTCATCCATCGATCCATCGATCCATCATCATGCGGCTATGTGTCCTTAGCCTCATCGTACGAGGGGTATCTCATGTCATCATCCGTCCCATCCATCTCATCGGCGGTTCCTGTCGTCGAGGAAGCGAAGAAATGGGGGTATAATAGGGAGGAAGTGTGTGCGGTGCTGGTAATTTAAGAGTCGTTGTGGATGATCAGGTTGACGGTGTCGCTGGGGACGCCGCTGATGGCATCAGCCTGGGCAACGCTGGCGATGTATTCGCAGAGCTCGTCGACCGAGGCGGCGCCGAGGCCGAGGAAGTAAGCGCCGATACCGGCGACGTGGGGAGAGGCCATCGAGGTACCAGAGATGGTGTTGGTCTGACCACCGGGCCAGGTGGACTCGATATCAGTGCCGGGGGCGAGGATATCGACGAGGGAGCCGAAGTTGGAGTACTCGGCAAGGGTGTCGGTGTTGTCGGTGGCGCCGACAGTGCAGACGGAGGGCTCGGAGGCCGGGGAAGAGGTGGAGGCGTCGGAGGCCTCGTTACCGGCGGCAACGGCCATGAAGTTGCCAGCGCTGACAACGTTGGCAGCGGCCTCGTTGACGGAATCGGAGACACCGCCACCGAGGGACAGGTTGACAACGACACCCTTGGGGCAGTCACGCTCGGGGGCGTCGGTCACGACGAAGTCCATACCGGCGATGACACCAGAGTTGGTGCCGGAGCCGTCAGCACCGAGGACCTTGACGGCGTAGAGGGCGACCTTCTTGGCGACACCGTACGTGGCGGAGCCGATGGTGCCGGCAACGTGGGTACCGTGGCCATTGCCATCAGTGTCGTCGCTGTCGACCTGGTTGGAGGCAAAGGTGGCGCGGCCCTCGAACTCCTCGTGCTCAACATCGATACCGGTATCGACAATGTAGGCGCAGACACCCTCGCCGGCGCTGTCGTCATAGGTGTAGGTGCTGCTGCTGGCATCCGTGTTGGAGATACGAGCTAGACCCCAGTCGGCGTTCTCCTGGGTGGCGTAGGCGCGGACAACGGCATCGTGCTCAATGTACTCGACCTAGGAGAGATTGTTAGTTCGGGGGGGTCATCGGGGGATTCTTGAAGTGTCATTTAAGCGCTTACATCAGCCGAGTTCTGAAGCTTCTCAACCTCATCAGCGGTCAGGGAGGCGGCGAAACCGACGAACTTGTGGGACTTGTAGGTGTAGTCGGCCTTGGCGGAGATGAGGCTCTTGTGGGACTCGAGGGCCTGGACACCGATGGTGCTCTTCATCTTGACGATGTACTTGCCATCGATGATCTCAGCATTGCGAGGCTTGACAAGGGGAGCGGGCGAGGCGCGCTTCGAAGGGGCGGCAAGCACCAAGGGGAGAGCGGCGAGGATGGCGGCGGAACGCATTTTGATGTGAGGACGAGTTGACGACTTTGGGTTTAGAAAGATAGAAGAGGGATGGACTCTTCTACTGGATGATGAGATGGGATGAGATGAGATGTGATGTGATGGATGAGGATGCAAAAGAAAAGACGTCTTTCTCCGGGGACGAAGCACTCCTTTTATAAAACTCGCATCTATTCACAAAGGCGTTATGTTTCCGTGTCGTATCTTGGTCGGCCGCCATATCATATCTCGCCATGGCAGATCATTCCCGGTAATAGCAAGTCTTTAACGGCATCAGAAGCATGCCTGAAGACCGTGGACCGACTACTACTGTGGATACTCCAGGGGGAGGTTGGGGGTTTGGCTGACCGTTGCATATGCACACAGCCAAGGCCCGGGGCAACCAGGGTTAAACAAAGCAAAACGCAGACGACTGAAGCTTGTTGGCCACTGTTCCTGAATGTCCTTTAACGTGATATCTCCGACTGCCACAAGCACCTTGTCAGAATGTCGATCATAGTCAGACGCGCGGGCGAACCACGGCCTTTACGAGTCTACTACTGTAGAAAGCAGTAACAGATCACTGGCTCTACTGGAACTCTGGGAACTTCATGGGGCCCTCGCGTGCCTGGGTTCTTCCTGGGTTCGCCAAAGATGTTGGGTCCTGTGCTCGATGGCGGATCCGGCCCGATCGAGTCATGAGCCAGATAATGCATTCTGTTGGCTGGTGGTCGCTGATCGTACCTTTGGCGACCTTGGAGGTGCACATGCCATTGGGCCTTCTGGTAAATGTTTCGCAGCAGCCTTGTCGATCTAAGCTCCAGTAAACAGATCTCTTATCAGGCGAGCTGAGTGTCCCCCCCCAAAGACCCTACGGACATCTGTGGACAGAGCGAGACAACCAATGACCACCCCAAGCGCCAGCAGCTCGCGTTCTGGCCGAATGAGATCTGCCGGCTGGTGCCAAGGCGACGATCAGCCTCAATCTGGGCATCGACGGTATCGACGACTCGACCCCATGCTTATGCGCGAAACTATGTCCTTCCCGAAGCGGAATTATCCCCCCCATAGCTTAGCCAAGCTAGCGGCTATTCTACCTTGTAGAGGACAAGGCTGCCTCGGGTTGCTCAAACAGTTTGGCGAAGATCGACGTCACTGCTTTAGAATCTTGGAACGTTACTACGACTGCTTCGATGGGCCCCTTTCCCCTGTGATCTCCCCAGGAAAGTAGAATGACCAGTCCTGGCAAGTGTCAAAGTCAAAAGGGCCAGTGCCAAGCATTCTGGCGAGCTCCGGGGTGGGCACGGTGGGGTACCGGACTGGGCAGTGTTCAGGGTCGGGGATTTAGCAAGGACCTGGTCAACCAAATACCTACCGAATGCTTCGTGTTTCAGTGTCAGAATGAGAAAATGTGACACTCCTGAGTCGGTCGTTGTGGTCCGCATGGGGTTTCAACTGCCGGGTGTTTGTTAATAAACTATAAAGCGGTTCTTGACACCTAAGCTGGGCCGCGATTTACTACCTCGTACGCCACTGACTGATTGCTCTAG
Organism: Poronia punctata; assembly: GCA_022579005.1. NCBI lineage: Eukaryota > Fungi > Ascomycota > Sordariomycetes > Xylariales > Xylariaceae > Poronia > Poronia punctata. Next base: position 40,292 of record MU401600.1, read on the forward strand.
GTCAAGGTAAGTAGGTTAGAAGATATGGGCATGCGGCAAAATACCTACTACACAACTGATATCGTGCAGTTGATTGGATCAAAATCCAGCTCCGGGATGGATCTAAAGTGTTATTAGCGTCTGTATGTAATAGAGAAGCCACAACCGGAATCAAGGTCGTAGTGAATATGTACCCCACAGTTTCAACAAAGAGTGTGGTGAAGCAGGGAAGGAGGTGGGTTTTCGTAGTTGCCTCCTGCATTACATCTTGGGGTAGGTGTCCGCCTCCGTCCACACATGTACTAGACTACACGTACCGTATCTAAAGCAGACATTACCTACTCATACGTACATGCCTACCTTGTAATAATACGAGTGTCTCCCTCACGTAACTTAGGTAATAAGGTGTTCTAACATTGACCACCAAAAAGCTTGGAGGACTTCCGTTGCCGGACAATAAGCGCCAATCGCTACCGCACACGGCAGTCGGGAGCCAGCCGATAGCGCGGCTAACCTTACTCACTGAGGAAGGCCGATTCAAGGCGGGCTTGGCCGTTCGCGCTTGATAGCACGCAACCCGAAGAATAATAACAGAATCGCGCAAACTTCCGTTATCGTTGATGAGTTGGCGGCTGCTGGATAGGGTATGTTGCCAAGCTCACGGTATAAGGCCGCAAGGTGCTTATTGGTGGCACACCGCCGGTCGACGATTCGCGATCGAGTAATCAACGTCTCCGTGCAGGTTTTCGAGAAGCGAGCCGAGCAACCTGTTCGAGTGTTGGCTGAGAAGCTGGTTGGCTGTAACCTACCTAGACAAGGAAAAGAGCAGGGGCGAAGATCGCCGTCCTAGCTGGGGCATTGCACTCGAGAGTAACTCGGTGATGCCTTCAGTTCCGGTGTCGAAACAGCAACGATGTTGACTAAGGATACAGGTGCCGAGTTCCTCTCACAGCCCATCACCCTAGTACCTACATGTACCTTGGCGATATCAAGTGGCTGGCATGTGATGTTCAGCATGAAGCATGTTATGAAACCGCATTTTCATGTCTACGAACCTAGGTCAGATATCAGGGCCAAGAGACTCCCCATCTTCGTCTTCGACCAAGAAACCTCAAACATACGAGTACAGCAATGCGACATACGTCACACCAAACCCCCTTTCGATATTAGGTAGGTAGGTAGGTGTCTTGCATAATTGCATTGCCGTTGCAACCTTGGCACACACCGGCGCTTCTATGTCAGGATGTGACCAAGAGGCTTGGCCAAGGCTTGTTCTCTGGATCATGGTTTTTAAGTGATATGCATTGGCCTCAAAGGTTTTAACGCATGTCGAAGAATTAATTATCGGGTCCATCGTCCAGTAGGTTAGATATTGCAGCCGCATCCCTTCCGCGATTGGTAATCTTCGAGAAGAGTATGGTGAAAATCACTTAACCTAACGATCTTCAAATTCTTGTTGATCAGATCTTAGATCGTTCACTAAAGACCTGTTGAAAATCTTCGCGTCGCACTATCATACAAACGACATACATAGTTCAGAGAAATAGACGCGGTAAACAGACCTAAAATTAGTAGGCAGTAGAATCGTGGCGAAGAGTTGCATCGACGCAGCTTGTGTTCCCTACAGTGCTTTGCTCTTGCATCACCATGCCCGATGGCCGGAGACTTGTTTATCGGTCCGTTGGATGTTTTGACAGCTCCCAAGACATCTGAACAGGACCGACAGAACTCCCCCCCACATTCCTCAGGTTCTTCCCCACTTCCATACCTTACTACCTTGGCACTGCTTGGCACCTACCTGTTCCTCGTCAGGGGCATGCCCTGTACGACAACAAGCTTACGACGTGCCGGCTATGGCTTCAGGGGCATCACAACCTAAATCCAGTACCGGCCCTTCCCAAAACAAGAGGTCATCTTCGTATTGACAATGAGTTGCTAGGTAGATACCATCTCTCTCCAATACAATTTGTTATTTGCGTGAGGGCATTTGCAGTATCACTGCAAGAGGTTAGGTGTGATTCCGACGTTCCGAGACCATAGCACTACTCGTAGTGGTAGTTGCATACTGAGCCTTCGCCTTCGCCTCCTCCTATTATCACCTTCTTTTTTTTTTCTACGTACAAAAGTTCCTACATAAAGAACGGAAAGAGCTCGGACCCAACCTTCCTCTCTGATAATCAATACAGGAGAGCTATTAGAGGTGGGAAATCAATGATCATAATACGTGTCGATACAGAGATCCTCCCTCCTTTAGACTACCTCCTACGTACCTACCTAACCTAATTGTCGCTCTCCACACCTCATCTCCAACTTGGGGTAACGGCATTTATGAACAAGCGAGCCAATATCAGAGGCTCGCTAATGGCAGGCAAATAATAAAGTAACAGGGGTTTTCCCATCTTCTACCGATGAGTAAATACCTACTTACTCACATAGCCCGTGTTCGATGTTTCTTGGATATCAGCTCGCCACCTAACCGATTGAAAGGGCTCGGAGAAGAGCAAGGCCTCATCTACCTAACCTACCGCTTCGGATGGATTTCTCAGTGCCAACAACAAGTGACTTTCCTCCGCATCAGTTGAGATGCGAGGTACCGGACACAGTCGACGCGGATATAGTGGCAAAATACTGGCCATTTCCGGCTTTGTGCCGCGCCCCCAGAGAGCGGAAGAAGAACGTAGATAGCGGGGTCGGTTCAGGTGTACTCGTAGCTTGATGCGATATTTGGAAGCTCCTCTCCGGTCCCGCGCTACCTTACTTACTATCTGGTGCGCAGTTCGTATATTGCCCTCGGTGACGTCAAGATAGATTTATCGTCTTCTCGTGAACGGCCTGCTAGTTGAGAACTAGAGATATGCCTCGTAGCAAATGGTCTTTCTTTCCTAAACAACTCACTCTATATAGAACGGATGGACTAACAGATGCAGGATTTGCTTGCGTCGGATAGCTACTTTATGGATGTCGAGAGCAAAAGTTGTTTTTGTCCAACTGGCCGGCGCCCCATCTCGCGGTCTTGTTTCCAGACTTATTTATAGATGAGAAAGGTTAAGCGCATGAGTGCGCATGTGCTCTAGGAAATACGTACTCGTATGAAGCCAAAAAAAAACAAAAAAAAAAAAAAAAACACCAGAAAAATGGCCACAAAAACATGATCAAAGGAACCTTAGGGTACGGCACTGCCATTAAAGAGGAGTATCTAACCTAGTCGATGCGGCCGAAGAAGTGAATCGCCCTCCCAGCGCGTCTAATTCCTTCCTTCCTTCCACCATCAACGAATCCCTCGGCCGCTGGCCGGCCCTACAATCGGGGAATTCTTTATTTGGGGTTTGTTTGTTATTGCGGAAATCGGAGTTGAGATTGGCTTTCACGATGCCAAGATGCAAGAGCTCTACCTATCTAACCTAAATCCTTCTGAATGCATATACCTAACCTAACCTGACCTTCCTACCTTCCTTCCATCGTCGGCCAACCCGGCAAGTATGTATGTATGTTATGACATTTTTTTCTCTATTTTTAAAGTTTACAATGAGTCCAAGGATTCGATTTATTCATTTGGTGTAGATAACTAGTAAGTAAGTAAGTACCTAGATTCTCATCTTCTGTAGGATAAGGATATCATCAATTCATCTCTACCTACCAACGCCTAGTAGAAAAAGAAACTCTCGAAAAGTAACAAGATCCTAATAAGAAAACTGTTCTTCGGGAAAATAAGGAGCCCCCGTCGTCGTCGTCGTCGTCGTCGTCGTCGTCGTCGTCGTCGTCTTCTTCGGTGGTGGCGATGCCGTCTTCGTCTTCATCTTGGTAACGAAAGTAGTCGACTTCGTCTTGGTGGTGTTTTTAAAACCATTATTCACCACAGGACCATGCGCAACAGGATAATCACCAACCATTGTCCCCTTTGAAAGATCCGTGACAACGTATCCGTGGACATTACCACACTACAATACCACACACACATTACACGTTAGCTTATCTGACCTGACCTATATCAACTGGAAGAGAAGAGGAAGAAGACAGGGGAAAGGGGGATGAGGATGGGGAAGGGGAAAATAAAAAAGACAGAAACTAACCTGTATAGTGCCATCCGTCCCAACTTTAAAAACAGCCGGATTATCACCAAGTTCGAATCCGAAACCAGCATATACAGCACCACCCTCCGGATCGTGCCGAAACGGCGGATTATCCGTCAAGCAGGAACAGCCAAACGTGTGAGAGTTGAGAAGTGAGCAATCTTTGCACTAGGTTAGGTAGATATTGCGCGTTAGTCCAGTCCAGTCCAGTCTAGTCTAGTAAAAAGAAGAAGATATAATACAGGGGAGTAAAAACCAAAAGAACAGATAAATGAGTATAGAAATCACTTACAAACTCCTTAATCCCGGCCTCTTCTCCGGGTTCGGCCGCGGTGAATTGGGGAGAGCCAGAGTGTAGGACGAGACAGGTGTTTAGATCTAACCTGCTCGTCACTAACAACTCTTCCTCGCTGTTCTTGTTCTGGCTAGGGACTTGACATTGTGCGGTGAGAGTGGTGGTGTTGTTGTTGTTGTTGTCTAGGGTGAATTTGCAGTTGTTAGTGGCGACGACGAGAACAATAGGCCATGATATGAGGAGGGTGGAAGTCTTCATTTTTTTTTCCCCCGTTGTGTTGTGTTGTGTTGTGTTGTGTTGTGTTATTTAGGTACCTAGGTAAGTATGAAGTCGGGATATAGTGTAGTAAGTGTAGTCTAATAATTTATTTGAAAAGTGACGTGGTTAAAGGGTGTAGGTATACCTACCTATTTATATCCTTAGATCTTCCTCCGTTGGTTACCTACCTAGACATTGTATTCTACAAGTGTTCTTTTGTCTGTTGATAAAGGGTTAATAACAACGGACAAAGAAGCTATTTTACAACCTAACAAGGCATTCCATGCTTTGTCTCGACTTGTAGTGGTATGTTCTATTATAGTATCAAAGACGGGGGATCCCCTTGGTAGGAATCAACGCATTGTTCTTCATTGCCGTCGTCCCTCGACGTTGTTCTCTACATACCTCCCCTGTCAACAAAGGTAAATGGCCAACGACTTGCGGTTGGCATGTGCAAGACGATGTAGGTGTAACCTTCTGCCTAGACCATATCCCATCAGCCTCATTCCTCAGACTATGACTCCCAACGAAGACCTCGATTTTATTGAAGCTAGCGAGAACAATGTGGACGGATCTGATCTACGCCCCTCGAATCACGAAAACGCTGGCGACATAATTCCGAAGCCAAAGTACCAACATCTACAATACTATAAAACAATGGGAGCCTCACATTTGTTCGACTTACCTACTAGGTAGGTTAGTGTGGATAAAACTCAAAGACGGTTCTATCACATTGCATATATCTTTCGATCGAGATGCCCAATTATGTCATGGATAGTATGTAAATATTATGTCTCTAGTATATCAAGTTCCCAGTGTATGTATGCAAACCAGGAGGGTTGCTTGTTCCTTCGCTCTTCTACATAGTTCGTACGTCTCCCTGACTGTATTACAACCAAGGACAAGAAGCCCCAAACACCGTAACCCAAATCATAAACCTGGATTTCGCACAACTCGCAGTCGGCTTCCACATACACCCCCCTTTTTCGAGGTTCGTGAACAATTGCCTTTTTTGACTGGCTGTTTTCGGTTTTTCATCTCAGTCCGACCATGGACGGTGGACAATGATTATTTGGCGACATGGCCATCATAAATTGGCCAACCGTGGTGTTATCAGACGAGCCAGGTCGTAGTCAAGTCGTAACGGCGTATTCCGAAACATCTTCGACTACATTACGGGCTTGCCCAGCCACCAGCAACATCGACCCACTCGGCCAGGCATGAGCCTTCTTTGCCTTCGACATCCTGAATGTCCGTGTCACAGCGGCAACGGCAGCCGACACCGTTCTCTTGCTCTTCGTCCCAATGCTCCCAATAGTCGTCCTCTTCGATACGGAACTTCTCGTCAGCCGTCGTCAGCTCGAGGAAGGGCTCCCGAGGCAACTGTCGGGCAGGGGCATTAGACGGGCAATGCTGGATAGTAGTGTGTCGGTAACCGAAGTCACGGAAGTAGTGGATGTCACTAGGAGCTAGCAGAATGCCAGCAGCAAGAGAATGAATAGGAGCATCACCCCACTACATCAATAGTTAGCAGATATTCTCAGCTGTGATCGGAGTCGAGGGACTTACTCTTTCCATCCAGAAGCCTCCACTACGGTCCATCATCTCGAAGAAGTCCTGGTACGGCTTGCTACGGAACCAGTCGAGCCTGGCGATTTCGAAATTGGACCAGAAATGACACATGTTGTAACTCTCGCCTTCCATTTCCTCGGGATCGATCTCGGGCATACCGCGACCGGGCTCAACTCGGAGGATCTCTTCGGGCAGAGGGGGCTTGAAGTTGGGATCGTCTTCGGGGCGCGATTGCTTCTCCTTGGGCTCGACAAACATTTCCCATAGGCCTTGAGATGTAATATTGTTGAGACGTTTGTAGGCAGATGCATATCTAAAGATGTTGGGCACCGTTTCCCGCAATTCTTTCACAGCAATCGTAAAACCGTAAGTCTTATTGTTCTCGATCATCTTCAGGAAGGGATCACTAAGGGACAAGTCAGCAATAATACAATTGTAAGCAACGAAGTGGGACGTACTAGGTAATGTCGCAGAAGTACTTGATCTCGGGCTCCAGTCGCCAGTACCAATCGTAATCAGCAAGTAGGGGGTGGTTGTAGAAGAACCTAGCGCGCAAGTTAGCAATCGAGATGCAGTAGAGGATATCATCACCTGTAAAGAAACATACCCAGAATAGAATCTGCACATGGCGTGGTAACTTTCGAGACCACCATACATGACAGCGGCATCGCCTTGCTTAGCGATGCCTTCCTTGGCAACCTTGGGGTCGATCCAGTCAGGATAACCCCACATGTCTGCCTCAACCTTGCCAAATTCAACAGGGGCCGAGGTGTAATTTTTGACGGTATCTTTGAATGTCTGGTTGAAGTCGCCGTCGTTCAGGAAGACGTAAGGATAATGGTACCATCGGTTAAAGTGGCGCTCAATGGATTTGATCGACTGAATCACACCATCAAGCTCCTTGTTTCGTGCAAGCACCACGAAAGCGGCCTTTGCTCGAGGTTTCGACGTGTCGGGCTCAAGGCAACCGGTCACGAAAACCTTGTCATGGTCCTCGCTGATCTTCCTATTCGTCAAACCACATTAGCAACGACGTTTTGTACGGGTGCTGTCCAACAGGATAAGTCACATACCTGATAGCCGGTGGCGCACCAGCGGGGGCCAGTATACTCGTCGGCGAGCTTGGGTGCCTCACGAAAAGCACCAGAATAAGCACTAGGACAATGCATGGAAACAATACAACGACGCCTAATGGTACAGAGATGCTCGAATTCCCCCTTAACCGGATTGGTTTGCGCAGGAAAGCAAGACGCGAATGGAAATGCGGCGCGCGTCCATGCCTCTTTTCGTCTGCCGTCGGGAGCTGCGAGTTACCGGACGGTAATGGCACACGCCGGTAGGCACGTCTTATTATATCCATATCGGGCTGGCACCAAGGAAACCAGGATTTCGAGGCTCGGTGATAATACAGGTATGCGCACGAGTGCAGTTCTCAGCGCAGGTATTAGGCAGTTCTTGATTATGATGTTGATTCTGGTTTCCAAGATCGATATATACTTGAGCGGAACCAATGGTGGCAAGGACGAACCAGCCAGGAGAACGAGGCCGGTAAAAAGGGCTATTTATTATGTGGATAGGTCGGAAGAAGCGTATACTTGAATCTCAGATGTTGAGCAATGATTATAAAACTGGGCGATGCCTTTGTAACTTGAAATTGTTCGTTCGGGAGGCCTGGAAGACCGGTAATATTTCGTCTGGCGCGCGGGAGATCGTGTCGAAGGAGGAACGAGCGACGAGGGCGAGGCCCCTTGAGGAAGTGGCCGGCAAGATTTTGGCAACGGAAGTCACAAAAGACTAGGAATTGACACACAAGGCGTCAACCCGCAACTAATCTTGCTGTGATCGTAACTGCGTCAGATAATATAGGTAGTCGCGCTCTGCTAGATCACAGAGAGCTTCATCTGGCGCTGATTCCAGGACAGCCAGCAGGTGGCGATGCGACGTTTGCTGGGTACTAACCAGCCTCTTGGGATGATAAGACCGCGCAACTTTAACACCAGAGCACAACGGAGCCAGAGCCGTATAGGCGGATTAATGAGATGTGTCCCCTTTTCTACAATTTGATGAACAGACAATATGATGGATGGGTGGTCTGGATGGGAAATGGGAAATGGGCGAAGTACCTCCCTGCAATAAGAGATAAGAATTTTGCTTGCCTGCAGCAGTAGGCGGCGGTGATGAATGTATGGAGAGCCCCTGGCCACAGAAAGTACTAGAGTAATACTTGTGGAGTAACTTTACAATCCGGTTTTGTAGGGTAACTTTCATGTACCGAGCTTGTCAGTCTTACCAATTTTCCTAGTACCTGAAGGGAAAAATAGGGGCACAGCCGCCGACCCACAAATAGCCCCCGGTCTCCCCCATTACTGGAATTTAGTGGGCTGGGATGACTCGATTCTGGCCAATGGTACTAGGCCAAATCGATAATAGTGGCTGCAGGTGCTGTGCCGTCTCGTGTCAAATGCACGCCATGTCATTTAAATGTTTGAATTGGTGTTGATTTTTATCACCTGTAGATGCGGTCACAGCATAATACTGTTCTGTCTACGAGATGAGGAGGGATGTCAATACCATAACGTATCCGACTCGATGTGTCCGGTTGTTCCAATTGGGGACAGACACGGAATATAGGAAAATTTCAATCAATAGTCCCTATAGGTCACAGCAAGCCACGGTCCGTGTCTGAACCTTGGTCTATCGTTGCATTTTGTTTCAGGCTCGCTTCTTACATCAAATTTGAAGTACCGGTGACGAAGACTGGAGCTTGTACGCGCAATCATATACAACCCCCTGAAGATACCTTAGTAATCGTATGAGCTGATGCCATGATCCTATTCGAACTTTGATTTGTCACTTGTCTGTTCCAGGATAATACATTATTCCGACGCGTCGGTGTTGTTTCCCCTGCCTATTGGCCCAGACCGTACTTTACGAGTAGATATTGTGGAGGTGGTGAAAGTGAATTACAAGAAAATCCGGACAAACTCTGAATAAAAAAGTAAAACTTACGCGAAGGCCTCTGCCCCTAACCTACATGTAGGTTACCTAAGTAGTTGTCGGGTGTAGTGAGATCGGAGTCTCCTGTGACACCACAGCACACGCGACGGCAACACGACTCGACTCTTGGCCTGATGCACAGTCTCTTATAGCCCGACGCAACAACGTTTTCTATGATTGCACCACGGTTAGATAAGGGGTATGCATATTCTGTAGTATGGTCGAGTTCTGATAAGAATTGGGTATCGGTAGAAATGCAGGAGTGAAATCACTGCCAGGGATTTCTTGTCGACCCGAATTCATTGGTGGGAGTCTAGGTATGTAGGTACTCCCCCGAAGTGCCACCCTCGGGCGGCCTATTCAAACCCCATGCCTGCGAGCTGCAAGCCGGATCGCACCGCGACGAAAAAGAAAGAAAGAATGGAAAGCAAGCCCATGTTTTTAGATTGACCATAACTATCATGGCAAACCTAGGTTATGCAGGTGACCTACCTATAATCGTGCACGAGCAGATGCGTACGAGCGACCATACATTTAGATTGGACCATTATAGTAAACCCGTCGCGAACAGTATCTGGGATTCATGGGTGGCGGGCAGTTCATTTGACCTCGCTATAGGGAGGGTATATATATGCCGGCAAAGGCGTGGGTTACCATCAAACCCACGCCTTACTTCCGCCTAATTAGAGTTAATATATACCCGTCCCTCCCCAGTCGAGAATAACACAAAACGGCTAAACTTGAGGTCTGTTCTCAACGATTCGTATGTCGATCTGTTGTCCAGAAATTGGACCATAACCAATCTCGACTCTGGAACAGAATAATAGGGTGGTGTTATGCCGTCGCATCCATATGCATTGCGAACAGCAACTACGCCAACTCCGTCCATCACTTCGTCACAGATGTCTTGGCTTGGGCCAAGTGCCCGGTTTGGAACCTCGTTAACATCCTCGAGTTTGCCGGGCGGGTGGATCATGAGCAGCGTTGGCAGAGGACAAGCTCTACTATAGCAGAGACAGGATGGCAGTATATATAGGTCGTCGTTTCTCCGACGTCACTTCGCCGCCGAAGTGGCTTTGGGTGCCTATAAGCACTTACGAATAAACAAATCAAGTATTGACTTTTATTAAGAAATATCGCTATGCATTGGCTTTTGTCGACTGTGGTAGGAGCAGCCCTCGCAGGCACCGGTATGGGCTCCTCATATTGTGGTTACCCGACTATGTGGCTTACATCATCCCACAGCTTCATCTCAAACCTACCCCTTCCCAACCGAGTGTGAGGGAGTCGCTGCTGCAAAGTACCCTTATACAGTTGACTCGGAATGGGAGATCACGAAAATCGCCAGTGGCCTGAGTCGACCGCGAACAATCGTCTTTGACCCTCTCGGAAACATGTTGGTATTGGAATCCGCTTCCGGTGTATCTGTTCACACATTTGGCGATGACGGCTGCCTGAACAGCTCGACTACCATCATTGCCAACTCGGGTCTCAACCATGGCTTGAGTCTCTCGCCGGACGGTAAGACTCTATACGCCAGCTCCACGACGCAAGCTTGGTCATGGACGTACGATGCCGCGGCTCGCAATGTTTCCGACCAGAAGACAATTGTTACCGGTATAAGCCAGGGCGTGCACTTTACCCGAACCATCGTCGTGTCGCCCAAGAACCCGGATATCGTGCTCATCAGTGTTGGCTCCAACAACAACTGGGATTACGCCGCCGAAAGTCCCGAGACTGGCCGTGCATGCGTCAAAGCTTTTGATGTTAGCAAGGCTCCGACCGAGGGGTACGACTATAACTCAGAAGGAACAATGATTGCTTATGGGGTCCGTAACGAGGTTGCCTTAGCTTTCGACCCCAACGGCCACGTCTGGGGCGCTGAGAATAGCGGAGATGATTTCCAGAGAACGGTCGACGGACAGTCAACCGATATCCATATTGATAACCCAGCCGAAGAACTCAACTACTGTGAGTTTCGTCCCCTTGATTGCAGAAGTGTATACGATTCATAATCCTTCAACGCAAAAGAGCTTAAACACTAACACTGGTTGTCCATCAGTCGGTGACCCAGAGAGTCCACGAGAGCCGAATTGGTTCGGGTACCCGACCTGCTTCACAGTTTGGGAGCCGTCTCTTTTCACAGATACCACAGCTCTCAAGACCGGATCGCAATTCGTGGTGACGCCGAACTCGACATTCAATGACGAGACATGCACAGGCATCTCTAACCCGCCTCGGTTGAGCTTCCCGGCCCACACGGCACCCATCAGCAACGCGTTTGATAAGAACGCCACGAACCGTAAGTTGTACGCACGCCACAACACAAAGAAGTCACTAGGTTAACCTAATATGCTGTAGTGTATATCACATTCCACGGCTCCTGGGATCGCCAACCGGCGGCAGGCTACTTCGTGGCCGAGATACCCTTCACGACGACGGAAGACGGTCTATATGACCCTATTGCGGCGGCCGATTCCCAGGAAGGCTACAAGACCATCTTGTCTGCCGAGGATCCAGAGGATTGTGTATCGCCTTCGCTGACGCAGAGTACATGCTGGAGGCTTGCGGGTTTGAGGTGGGACAATGAGGGCGAGAGGCTCTTTGTCAGCAGCGACAATCAATCCGATGGTGAGATCTTTGTCCTACGTAAGAAGTAGACGGCCATTATATATCATACAGAAAGAGGGTTGGGCCTCCGCCCCCCCGAGCGAGTGGGACAACCAAGTTTCTGGGTTGGCCCTGCAGGGGATCATGCTGTCAAGATATCCGATTCAATGTCAATTAGAATGGGATATATTCTCGATTTCGCGGTTCTAGTTGTCATCGAACTCAAATATAACAGATAACAGATGCGAGATCCCGAATGGGTGCAACTCTTATGTCCATGTACTACGTGATGTCTTCGTTCTCTTTCGTTACCTGAATGCTCGAATTGGGTTTGCACGTGTTGGCCGTAAAGTGTCGGTGGCATATCCAGTAGGAGCTACCCTGTATCTTTATAGTGGGTCCGTATGTCAACACCTACGTCGTCGTCCAAACTACTCGTACATGTCCACGAAACGTGCTCTTGAATCATTTTCAACAATCAAACACACACACACACACACACAAACACACACCTCACACATATACTGCCTCGTACTTGCCAAGAAGCTCTATAAGCGTACAACTTTCCGGCTTTCAATGAACCCCACCGAGTAAAACCCAAACCACCGCCAATTCCTTCCGCACCGACCTACCTACCTGCCACCAACAATGTCCCAAAAAATAACCCCCAAAAACCTAACCTACGACACCTCCCTCCCGCCCTTCCTCGCCCGTCTCAAAGGCCACCAATCATCACGCAGCGGCCCCGACCCGATCCTCGCGGCAAACAGAAGACCGGGCCAGAAACGATCCGCATCAGAAGAAGCCGAAGACGCGCCATTAGTCGTAGACGAGGAAGGGAATGTTGTCGAGTTCCCGGCCGCCGAAGATGAAGATGACACAAATACCAATACATTAGAAAATGAGGCGAAATCCGGCGAGGAAAAAGATGAAAAAACCAAAACAGAAATGGAAACAGAAAAAGAAAAAGAAAGAGTGGCAGCGATAGGATCTTCTCGAAAACGAAAAGTCGGTCGCGTGATTGGCGGCGGCGACCAAAACAAAACAGACGGCGAGATCGCTAAAGCGAGCGCTGATGCTCGACGTCTTGCTGGCGAGAAGCAGCAGCAGCAGCAGCAGCAGCAGCAGGATGGAAAAGCATCAGTAGAGTCGAAGAAGATTAACAACAACAACAACAACAAGAGCGTTGGGAAGAAAAAGACTGCCAAGAAGATAAAGCTTAGCTTTGGGGATGAGAATGGCGATTGAAAAAGAGAGAGAGAGAGAGAGAATGGACGAATGAATGAAAAAGAGAAAGGTAATTCAATCCGCTACGGCTCTATCTACGGGTAGGTAGCATGTGAATGTGACAGCTGTGTCGCTCGATGGAGATGGGTTGATTCGGCTACGTTCCTTGCTTATGCAAGCAAGAGAAACAACCATATCTGGGGAAGATACGCCCGGTCGGTATCGCTTACATCGAGCGAGCAGGTCGACTCCCTCTGGCGCGTCCGGTTGCGCCTATCTAGAGGCTCGCTCGTCCCGGCTCCATCGAGTAGCATACGGGCCCCCGCGGGCAGGCATACACAGTCGCCAGGAGTCAGCGGCGTGACAGGGCAAAGCGGCGTATTCCGCGATCCCTCTGCCACAGAGATGAAAGCTCCCTATGCCCTCAAGGCTGGGTTTAAACATACCGTGTTTTACGCGAAGGACCCCCTCCCCAACCATGTGACAGGGAAGTCATCGGAAATATAGGTACACAGGAGCTACATACGTAGGGAGATACCAAATCACCTAGGCGTCTACAGCGCAATGACCATTGCTTTTCACGCCTACACGTTGTCTGTATGCTTAAGCTATACACAGTACTATTATTACTTCGACTATTCTATCGTGACTACCTTAGTGCCGACTGTCTCGTTTTCCCCAATCCCAAGTTCCAACGTAACGGATGCCAGCATGCGTATGACATGCCGCAACTTGCGGTAGAGACCCAATATTAAAAAGTTTAACCAGGTGTTTCCTGAGGGGCCTAATAGACTTCCCCCGAGCCACCAACCCCAATAACGCCTCGCCGATGCAGTTTCAATGTTTCGTTTCTATGAATTGATAAATCTCCAACCCGGCCACGGTTGTACACGTGACCCTTCCATGCCCGCCTTGCTAATAGCGGGACATGCGGTTAGGAGAATTCGAGTGTTCGTAAGCGCCGTACTGATCTTCGGTGTATACAGTAGCACGTCGGTCTTCCTCTGGAAATGCGTCCTTGACTTCCCAGTTGTTCGCTCGTGTTCCCACAGAGAACTCGAGATCTTCCTTCGTGATAGAATCCCAATACTAATGCGAGTTAGAACGGCTCTATCTATTGACAATCTCATGGGATACCATACCTTGTAAATCATCATTACTCCAAGCAAATTACCAATAGTGGCAAAGAGAAGGCCATCGATGTAATGGCTTGTGCCACTGCATATGCTAGGGCTAACGGCGTAGAGCAACACCTGGCCAGCTACGAAAAAGAAGACACCGAGTGCAATGTCTCCGAGAGGCCACCGGTCCTGTAGAGTTCCTACTACTAACAGGACCTGCATAATGACATAGATGACAAGCTGCACGCCATTCAGGAGATACAGTACTGTGAAAAGGCCGACGGTGTTTGTCGGGCTCATCCCTGCCCAAGACTTGAAGGTACCAAGTGAAACGAGGAAGGATATGATCCAAGCCGCAGCTGAGCATATCCTAAGCATCCATAGTGATAATGGAGTGCCATCCTCGTATAACTGGAACCCCACGAAGCCGTTGATGAGAAGGCAAGTAATGGCGGCGGATGTAAAACCACATTGTACGGCGACGAAATAAGGATATGGATCGGAGCCGACAGGAATCACACCGGCGTCGATAATTAGGGAGAAGACTGTGAGCGCTAGAAACAGGTAGAAAAAGTTGAGGATTTCCTTTCGGCCTGTTCAAAAAGTACATGCGTTAGTAATTTGGCCAGTCCAGTCTCTGGGTGTAACGGACGGCCGTGTGCTTAACGTACCGACAGCAGTAAACTTGCTCCTTATATGCAAGATCATCACGATGGTCATGCCGAGGGCGAGAATATGCAGGAAACTGGACGCCCCCTGAAATATAATTGTGTTTGCAAGCTCAATATTTCGCGCGAAGCAGTCCGTTTCAACACCGACGCTACTCGAAATAGAGGCGCCTGTACCGACAGAGGCACACAGAGGCAAGGGTGCCTTGTGGCAGATGTCGGTGAAGTCACCATAGCCTCCCATCCTATCTTATCACCCTATTACCCCAGTCGATATAACTAGATGGCAAGAATCGGAAGCGAGTTTCGTGATTCGAAGCGAGACGGCAATAGCGACTACGAAATGCGGGCCCGTTGAAAAGATGCTACGATAGTTATAGCCGGCGTAATGATAGTTTAAAGATGCAGTGTATTGTTGTATACGTTGGGAGAGACGATAAAAACGAACGACAGCAACGTTGGCGAGGCGGTTGGGGTCGACAGCGACGGTATACGAGCCGATCGGAATCGCAATGTCTCACAACGAAAGTGGATAGGTGACTCTCGTGCTAGTTGCTTTTGCCTGAATGCGTACAATGATACCGCATCAGTGGAAAATAGATGGCGAAAAGACGGACCAGCGACAGTGGAAACGAGGGGCAGTTGTCTTGTTGCTATGCCAGAAACACTGGGCGAAGAACTGTTGTTCTCGGGCAAGGCAGAGACAAATGGAGGAGTCGATTGGTGATGGTTCGACTGGAGTCGATAGGTACCGAGTACAGCACAACAAGGACAGCACTCCGTTGCCGTGTGAAAAAGGGTCAAAAGTGGGGTCCTTCTTCACTGTCTTGCACCGCCTGCCATTGAAGTCTCTTCATCGCCGGTCGGGTCCAGATTGCAACCTTCCCTCTAATTTTATTTTCTGTTTTCGGAATCCTCGGCTCTAATTGGCCAATTAACCAAAAGGACCCAATTTTTGCAAATCTCTACACTTTAATTAGCCTATGTTAGCATACAGCAAAATTTGCTAATAATAGGACTATAAACGCTATAGCGCTTAGCTGCTGTTTTTAAGCCGCAGTTTACTAGGTAAACAAAGCTTGCTACTTTATTTATAGTAAACTTATAGCATAAAAAAGTAAAAATTAATAGCAATTTTTTGCTTTTAAAAATAACGTTTAAAAAAAACGCTATACTTTAAAACACTGCTTTTTAAAATATAGTAGCAAAATATTTTATAAAAGCTTAACGCTTTATTAAAATATAAAAAAAAGTTTTTATAAAGCTAGTTAATATTTTAAATAAATTTATAACTTTATTTAATAAGCTTAACTAAGCAATATAAAAGCAAGTAGCTTAAAACCTTACTAAAAAAGTTAGCTACTATTTAAATATAGTAGTATTTATACGTATTATAAAACTAATAGCACTACTTAAGCGTTTATAATTAACTTACTATAGTAAAGCTTTAATAAAAGCTTTTAAATTAACTAAATCTTACGCTGCTGCAGCTTGCTTTATTTTATTAGCTAGCAGCACAGCACTTTAAAAAGCAGCAAAGCTTGCTAAATCCTTTATTTTTATAGCGTTTTTTAAAGCTTGCTTAAAGCTATTAAATATTAAAGATCTTAAAATTTTAGTTAAAGTTACTTTTAAAAAACTAATTTATTAAAAAAAGCTTTATATAACTTATATAGTTTTTATTAAAAAACTAAAAATCTAGCTTATAAAAATTGTTAACCTTTAACATACTTAAATTAAATAAGCAATTAAAACAACTAGCTTTGTTGTTTATAATAAGCTTATAAGCAACAAGTAAAAAGCTGTTATTATAAAAGCTTTAGTAGTAAAAAAAATTAAACTGCTAAAAAAGTAAGTTATATATGTTGTTAGCAGCGTGCTTATATTTTTTTTTAATATTATATAGTAATAATTAGTAAATATAACTGCTAAACTAGTTAAAAAAAAAGTAAAAGTGCAAATAAAGTATAACCTAGTAAACGTATACTTTTTATATAAAAATATTAACGTTATTATTGCTATATAAAACTAAATTATATTTTTTAAGCACTTAGTAAAAAGCTTTTAGCTATTTTTAACTAGCTAGCTAGCTAAGCAAATTAATAAAAAGCTTTTTATTATTAAGCACAAAAAATAAGGCTTAGGTTGCTAAAGGTTTTACTTAGCTTAGCATTGCTTTAAAGCGTATTGCTACTATAACTGCAGCAATAAACTAAATAGTTATAAACTAAGCAAGTATAAAAAACTGCTACGCTATGCAAATTACTTTAGCTTTTATTAAGCTAGCTACTTAAACTGCTTTGCTAAGCTAAAAAAAGCAAGCTAATAAGTAATAGCACTATTAAAAAAATAGCTAGCTATAATATAAAAAGCTAGCAATAAATAATATAAAAATAAAAATAAGCTGCTTATAGCAATAGTAAACTTAGCAAACCTAGTATTTTTTAATTTAAATAAAAGTGCTAGTGCTAGTATAAAATAGCTTAGAACAGCTTAAGCAAAAAAATAAAAAAAGGCAGCGTTAGCTAACGCTTAAGCGCTTGCAGCTGCTTTTATAAGCTAGTATTAAGCTTTAAAAAAAAATAATAGCTAAAACAAAATAAATATAATAATAAAAATCCTAGCTAAAAAGCAAAATAATAATAAAGCACTATAAAAAACTAGCTTAAAAAAAATAAACTTTTTAAACTTTTAAAAAAGCTAAAATAACAAAAATAGCAAAAGCAGTGCTAGCACTACTATAATAGCTATAAAAATAAAAATAGTTATAAACAAGGTTACTAAGTTATATACTAATAATATTAAAGCTATATTAAACTAGCAGCTTATATAAATACGTAATATAGCGTTTTTATAACCTATGCTTATGCTTAACTAGTTTAAACTAGTACTAAATGCTTAATAAAAAAAAACAATATAGGCTAGCTAAAATACTAAAAAATCTGCATGTTAAAGTTTATAACATATAAAGGTTTTAGCTAGTGCATATAGCTTTTTTTAAAAAGTGTTAAAAAAAAAAAATAAACGTTATAATAGTATAAAAGCTGTAAGTCTTTACATTTACTTATATATAAACGTAAATATACTTAAAGTATACTATATATGCCTTTTTAAAACATTAAAACTTAAAAAAAACTAAACTTTAAATTATAACTTATATAAAAAAAAAAACAATGCTAAAAGCAACGCTATATAAGCTAATAGCTTTTAAAGACTTACTATAAATAAACGTTAATAAGTTTACCTTGCTTAACTACTATAAAGCACTGCAAACAAAAAAGGTGCTATAGTACCTATGCTTGCTAAAACTGCTATAAAATTGCTTTATAGCTAAAAATGCTAATATAAAGCACATAAATTAAAAGCTAAGGTTAGTTTTTAAAAAAAGTAATAGTAAACTAGCCTTGTAGTCTACTTAGTTTAGCATATTATATATTAAACAGCTTAAAATTGCTATATATAAAAACAGCTACGTTATTAATTTACTTTTTTTTAACATATTATTTACTAATATAAACCTTAATTATAAGTATATATTAAGCTTTAATTACTACTTACTATAGGTAATGCTTTTTAAAAAAGGAAAAAAACCTTTATTAAAGCAACATAAGTAAAAAATTAAAAAATTAAAGCTTAAAAAGCTATTTAACCTAGTAGCAAACATAGTACTTTTTTTTTTAAATATTGCTAACACTAAAAATACAAACAATATAAAAAGCGCAGTAAAAAGGCTTGCAAACATTTTAATTAAAGCAATCTAAATAATAAGTACTTAGTATAAAGTTAAAAGGAAGTTAGCACCTTAGTAAATAAATACGTACAAGCTAGCCTATAATAACCTAAAACAAGCTAAAAAAGCCTAGTTAGCTAATAAAATAAAAAATAAGGGCATAATAACAAAGTATAAGGCCTTTTTTATAACAGTTTAATAAGCTAAAAAGAAGTACTAAAGCAAGCGTATTAATAAAGTAAAAATAAATAAAAACCTATATGCGCTTATTAAATAGCATAAGCTTAAGGCAAGGCTATAAATACCTTTTTTAAAAAACTTAAATATAAAAAAGCTAATTAAGCAAAGCTTAAACAAAGCTTAGCACTTATACAAAAAAATACTTAAAAAATATAGCTTTAAAGACAATCTTATAAATAATATGCTTTTAAAGCTAGGATACTTGCTATAGTCTATAAAAATTACTTTAAAAAAAATAAACTGTTTTATATACAAGGTTAAGTTTACTTTTTTAAAAGAAAATAGCATTATAGCTAAGGTAGTAGTAGCTTACTAAGTATATATTAATAAATATTGTTAGGTTTTAAAAAAAAAGATTTTTTATATAGGCTATTTTTTAAAAGCTTAAAAAGTAGCACAAGTAGCAATAATTTTTAAGCTAAGCAAAATAGATTTTATAACGTTTTAGTTATTTAAGCTTATAATATTACTTTTTTATATTAGCAAAAGGTATAAAAAGTTAGTAGCTAAGCAAATAGCATAAGTTAGCTTATAAGCTAAGCTAATTAGCCCTTAGCATGCAAAGGCAATACTTATAAAATTAGCTATAAATCTAGTTACTAGCTTTATATATAAAGTAAACTTAGCGTTAGTAAAAAAAAAAAAGGTTATATTAGTTACTTTAAACGTATAAAGGGCTTTTAATGCATTATATAAGCAGCAGCTACTATATTATATAATACTATAAAGTTAGCTGCCTTAAGTAATAAAGCTAGCTAAAAACTTTTTTATAAAATAGCGCTTATATACTAAGTTAAAAAAAAATATAATAAAAATGCAAGATTAAAAGTACAAGACCTTATAAAGCTTACTTTAGTTACTTATACTATATATACTTTATATAGCTAAGCTATTAAACAAAAGCCTATACTAGTAAAGGTACGCTAACAATATAAGCATTCTTATTATTATTAATACTATAAACAAAAGCGCAAAAAAGGCTTAGCAAGAAGTTAAACGTATTTTAAACTATAAAAGAAATAATAAGATCTTTTTTGCTTTAAAAAAAATAAAAATAATTTACTTTATAAAAAAATGCAAAGTTATAAACTTAAGCATTAACACTTTAGCTAAAACTATATATTTAATACTACTAAGGCTTTTAAAACAAAAAAAAACTATAGCATAAGCTTTATAAAGGTTAAAGCTAGCGTTATAATAGCTTAAAGTCTAGCTAAACTAAAAACTATTTTTTAAACATTACGTAAAAAAAAAAGCAGCTATTAGTATATATATTTTTAACTATATTAAAGCACTAGTAGCTATAAAAAGAAAACCTTTAGCAGCAGCACTATATAAAGCAGCGCAAATTATATTAATGCTATTATTGCTTTATAATAGCAAGGTTTAGTATAAAAGCAAAACAAAGCCGGCCTAGTATAAAGCTAGCAAACTTATAAAAACAAGTATAAAGGTTAAAAGTTATATAGACCTAATATAATAAGCTATAGTTAAAGTAGCTAAAAAAGTGCTGCTAGTATAAAAAACCTAACTTAACTTAACGCTTTTTATAAATAATAAACTTTTTATAGCATAACTAGTACTAAATAAAGCAAAGCTACGCTTTGCTTACTAAATATAAATAGTTTTAAAAAACTACTTTTTAGCAACAAAGATAAAGCTAATTAAAATTAAGTAAAAATAAAAAGCAAAGCAAATTTAACTTTTTATTATAAATATATAGCTTATAGCAAGTTTACTACTAGCTATAGCCCGGCTTACGCTATACTTGCTACGCTACCTAGCTAGGTTATAAACTAACTTAATATATAAGCTTTTAAAAAAAAACGCAGCTAAAGTATTTTAAAAGTAGTTTAATAAAAAGTTAGTTTTTAATGCTATAGTGTTTTTAAATAGCTTTAAAATTAGTAGTAGTAAAGTTAGCTATAGTTACATAGTTTATAAAAGTATAAAAAAAGTAGCAAAAAAAAGTAAAAGCTTAAATAATTGCTTTAATATATTTAATGCTAAAAGAGTAAAGCTATTAAAGGGCTTATAAAAAGCTAAAAAGCTTTTTTTAAATTTAAACATAATAGTATATATAAATAATACTGCTATGCTTTAGTGCATATAAAAAAACGCGCTAAAAACCTTATAAGTAGCATTTATTTAAATATATTAACTAATAAAATAAACTAGGGCTAAGCTAAAATAGTGCTTTAAGCATATAAACATATAAGGTAATAAATAAGCAAATAAACTAATAAAACAAGCTATAAAAGCAAAAAATTTTAACTTAGACTTTTTAAGCTTAATAGTATTTAAAATTAAAATAATAAAATAGTAAAAAATATAAGATTAAGTAACTACTTAGTAAAAAAACAACTTTTTATAAACTATATAAAATAAAAAAAATATAAAAATAAAAAGGCTGCTTGCTTATATAGTAGCTAAAGTTAAATACTAACTTAAAAAATGCTTAAAGGCGCTAAGCATGCTTTAAACGCTGCTTAATAAATATTTAGCTTGCTTATTAACTTATAAAAACTATAAGTAGTATTATAATAAATTTAAGTATAAAAAAGCTAAAATATATTATGCTTATAAAAGGAAAAAAAGGTAGTAAAATAGTAAAGTAAAGTTGCTATAATATATAGTATATTATAAAGCAACGCGCTGCTTAATATATAAATAGCTAACGCTACTTAAATTAAAACTAAAACATAATAGCAAGCTATAAGTAAAAAATAGCTTGCTAATACGTATATATAATAAAGCTTTTTAAAAAGCACTAAATAAGGCAAGATATTAAGTATAGCTGCTAGAAAACCTAGATAAATTTTAAAAGTTTTATAAGGCTACTAAATACTTTATTAATATTTGTTTTTTATTTAAAAAATAATAACTATGTTGCATAGGCTAGCGTGTTGCTTGCAATAAAACAAAAAAAGAAAAAAAGGAAAAGCTAGAGTATATAGTGCCCTAGCCCCTCTTTAGGTAAAATACTAATAAGGAATAAAAGGGCCGCCTAGGGGAAAAGGGCCTCTACTAAAGGGAGGGGAGTAATAAGGGGTAATAGGGACGGAAAAGAGGAGAGGTAACGTTAAAGGAGAGAAAATAAAAGAAAAGCAACAAAAACAATATATTTTTAACAATAAGGGCAGGATTGTTAGCCTACGGCTAACGACCTTAAATACCCCTTAGAGCTATAACAATAAAGCTAGCGCAAAGCTAGCTTATAATAGAAAAGACTAGGGTAAGAACTAGAAAATAAAAAAACTATATATATAAGAGGCAACCTTAACAGAACATAATAAGTCCAATGCCTTAAAAGAAAGTAGGCGCAAGCTAGTGAAAATTTATAAGGCTATAGGCTAAGTAAAGTTAGCATTGTTCTATTTAGGTTAGCTTATTATGTCCTATGCCCTTTAAGAGGCCGGGATAGCTGCTACGCAGCTACCCCCTAGACGTTAAACACCATTAATTAATCAATTAATCAATTAGGTCCAGATTGTCTTGTTAGCTCGAGTTCGTGTCCAACAGAACCATACCTTTCCATTTCAGGACAATACCTGCCCTTTTCGGACCAATTAGCCTAAAAATAGGGGAAACGTCAAACTGAAATAAGAACTCACTGACACGAGCCCTGCCCCATCACCCTTTGACGTCCATTTGCTTGTCACGATCAGATTAAGAAGGTCGCTCTAGGACAGACGTATACTCGTACGTGTTTATTCAACGCCTTGCTTAAATCTGGTCCGACGTTCTCATATGAGTTTGTGGTACGCTTCACCGTCCGAAACCGCGAATCTGAACAGGCTAAATCCTCACTCCTACGCCTTCTGTACCAACACGAACACAGCGCGTCGGAGCTGGCGTATTGCTACAAGTGGTGTAAATCAACAGAAATACTCGTAGGCAAGCCATCCGACGACAATATTAATAGCTAGAATCAACAGACCAGTAAGCCTGCACCAGGTAAACAGAAGATGGTAAGTGTAGTGACGGTCAAGCATTTGAGCAGGTTATCATCGTTGCTTATCAGGCTAAAGATCATCATACGGCATGATGGATACATAATATACCACCTTTTAACTTCATTATTAACAATTAACACATCCTCGCCACCAACCCGAAAAACAACGTTTCCCGGCTCCCATGGCCGGGACACATGGTCCCACCTGTTCCCCAAGGACGTATGTTCTAGAAACCAATCTAGACTACTTTACTGACTAGACTAGACGCTTTAACTCATCAAATCCCATCAACCAATCTCCAATGTTCCTGTCACTATCTAGTCTAGAGCCATGTGGCAGAGACTAGACTAGGTAGTACTTGAGTGTGTGCAGAATAAGCACTTGAGAGCTGGGCAGGGTTAACAGTGCCAATCGAAGATTGGACCTTGATCACGGAAACGACCAATTGGGAGACAAGCGTCGATCGTCCATATGAAGGTTTGACCTCTGATCTCATTGTGATGAATGAGGGGAAACCCCAGCATCCTGACTAATGGGGAACGATTCAAGATGTGTGTGTAGATGAGAACCTTATATATATATATATATATATCGAACCCCCCTCTCCTTACGGCAGTTTTTTCTAGGACATCATCTCTCTTACCTACATACTCAAGAAGAAAGAACTGAAATTGCAACTACAAATCAATCGTCTCACAGTAGAGACGATATATTGGCTCACTAACCTACATCAACATCATCATGTCCAAGGCCTATCTTGCCGCAAGGGAGAAGTATCAGGCCGTCTTGGACGACGCCGGACGTGCCGATTGGTACTGTAAGTATCTCTCTCTCTCTCTCTCCCCCCCTCCCGTCTGATTTGTCAGTTACATGCACATTTCTCGTACCAAGTAAAGACATACTTCTTAACAAACTTCTCTCTTCCCTAACTTAGGCCGAACAAACCGTTACGGCGCGTCACGTCATCCATCGTCGGGTGATTGCCACCCTACCAACAGGATCGATCACCCGGAACGACGTCGCAGTAGCGCCGGCTCTGTCGGTTCTATCGGGGCTCCGGTGACATTTCGAGATAGGGTTCGGAGTTGGACTAATCGACCTGCTTATTAGGGTTGATTGGTTGGTTGTTTGATATCAAATTGTCATTGGTATGGTATGGTATGGTATGATATGATTTATGATATCAGGGCCAAGATTGTATCCCGCCCACGCTTTTCTTTTATGAATTATGTACTATTGTTATGAGATTGATGATGAATGCGCAGAGGACTGAGGCCCTTGACACCGGTCTTTCAGGAATTGGATATTACTCTGCTTATAATTAATTATTTAATTAATACAATCAACATTTATCAGGCTGACCTAGTTATAATCTTTGCGCCAACTCTTATACCTTATTCCTTATGTACATGTCTCTCTCTCATTGTTCCTAAGATTATAAAAAAACACAAACCCGCCCGCTAGTTATGTAACCCTTGAGCAAGATATAAAACAACGATACTTCACATACCCCCCCCCCTCTCTTTTACCGCAGCGCATATCCCTAGTGTAGGTACTCTCTCTGTCCCGGAATAGAACCTTCCACCTCGTGATAAACAACATAAGCAGGTCTACCATCAAGTTCCGCGACCGGCTGCTGCTGCTGCTGTCCCAAACCCATCTCGACCCAAGAAGTACTCGTAGATTGAGGTGGTCTCGCTTGTTGTTGTTGTTGTTGTTGTTGTTGTCCCTTTGCTGCTACTAAACTCGATCTTTTAAAACCAGCAGTAAACATTGAACCAAGGGATTGTGATAATCTCTTGTTATATGATTGATGATTTTGTTGTTGTTGTAGTTGTTGTGGGACTCCGATTGGTGAATATGGCGATTTACGGGATATATTATCTGGGGAAAAAAGTAAATTATTTATTAACCACATAATTACATTGGGGGGTATGGGAATGGGAATGGGAATGGGAAAGGGAAAGGGAAAGGGAAAGGGAAAGGGAAAGGGAAAGGGAAAGGGAAAGGGAAAGGGAAAGGGAAAGGGAAAGGGAAAGGGAAAGATAAGAGGCAGGGACAGAACTAACCATTATTATAAGGAGGCGGTGGTGGTGGTGGTGAATTCATCACAGCGGAATGACGAGGACCTCCTCCTCCTCTCCTTCTTCGTCTCCGTCGATGACGAAGTAATATAAATGCAATCAGACCGAGGACCACCAACACGGCAATGATTCCGCCCACGATACCACCTATAGGTAGCTTGTCGTCGTCGTCGTCGTCGTCGTCGTCGTCGTTGTTGCCGTCGTTATTACCATTATTATCATTATCATCTTCCGGTGTGGGTGTCGCTGTAGCAGTCGCAGTCGCACTTTCAACAACACCAGAGGACATAACAACACTAGCACTAGCACTCGTCGCCGTCATCGTCGTCAAAAAAACCGCCCTACTCTCCCTATCCTCACTCAGAACCGCCCCGACCAGATCCTCACCGGGACATTCCCCCCCATTATCGCACGGGTTCGAAGTACAGCATCCGATGAACGTATTTCCATTTGTGCAAGTATACCAAGACGCCGCGAAGACGGCGCAGCGCTGAGGTGGGATTTCTTGGTATTTGGATGGGTTGAAATGGAGGGGTTCGAGGTCGGTGCTGGGACATCCCCCCTCTCCGTCGTCAAGACACGGGTCAAAAGAGGAAGAGGAGGAGGAGGAGGAGGAGGAGGAAGTAGTAGTAGTAGTGCAGCAGCCTAGGAATTTTAGGGACGAGTCTTGACATATGGAGACTTTGCCGCCGGATGGACAGGTGAGTCCTAGTTCGGTGATGGGGTCGTAGGAGACGCCCATGTTTTTAAATTTTGTTTTTGTTTAGGTATGGGGTTGACCGCGAAGGGACTTTTTATAGAAGTGATGTGGTGAGGGTTCCTAAACATAGCAACTATGTAGGTAGAGAGGGAGGGAAGGAGGAGAGGGAGTAAGTAGTAGTGATGGTGGGCTGGGTACCTTAGATTTGACCCGGGTGTTATTGTTCGGGTTATTCATTCAAAAACCAACATCCTAAGGGGTACCTAGTCGGTAAGGTAAGGGAAGGTAAGGTAAGGTAAGGGGGATAATCATCATAATCTCGATTGATGGTGATATATGGGGCTCTGTTGTAGGTTAGATGTGTGTATGTTTGTGCAAGGGGGGCGGGGGCAAGCATTATTCTTTTCACCCGGAGAAGGCGTCGTGTGTGTGGAAAAAAAATATTAGAGGCTACTATTTCTTTCGTACGAAGGCGTCCTCGTGGCGTTGGGATACACCGTTGGTGTTGTTGTTGTTGGTGCTGTTGGTGTGACCCTGCATGTCACTGCATTAGTGAGTGAGGTTGCGTGATACTGGATTTGCTTGTTTGCTTGTTTGCTTGCTTGGTAAATAAAGTAGACCCAACAATAAATGAGGTCCAATGTAATTTTATCTACGGTATGTTTTCTGGTGTGGCATTGTGTAGCTGAGAAAGAAGGTACACGGGTTGCCCTTCGGGAAATATTGGTACAGCCTGACTTACACCGCCGATATAGTAGAGGAGTTTGAGGGATACCCACTAGGTTTTAGATATCGCGGTACAACACAAACTTATAATCTAGGTGGAGATAAATGGTACAAGTTTTGTTGCGCAAGCCTCAAGTGAAAAATATTTGTAGTCGCTTTAAAATTGGAAAAGCTCTATGATGGATGGTGTTCAGATTCCATCCGATTTACCTGCCCACCTTGGTGCCTTCATCGTCCCAGGTGATCTTGATTGGATCATGGTTCCCCGCGTATCTCTGTCCTGCGAACCATAACTCGAACCGTATTTCCGCCGGTGCTACGATAGCATGAACCTCAAACGTGCATAGGTAGAACTTGGAGCCTCGGAAGAATAGTCGCTTCGGACTTCGTTGCTTGATCATGTCCTCGTGTTGTACGCCAGTGAGGTCGCTCTTGATGACACAAAGCTGTTTGACACCTTCTATAAAGAATAGAAAGGTAAGTTTTCGAACACACGAGGTATTGGCGGAAGGTATACAAGTATCAAACTATAACCCACCTTGGTTTACCCTGATGGGCAGTGAGCCACGATCAAGGTCGGAAATCATAATGATAGAGTCCCAGCTTCGAGTGGCATCTTTAGCATCCAACTTGTAGGTGAACGTCTGAATTATGGGCTTATTCGGAACTATATAATCACCCTGACGCCTTTAGTTTGCCGCTGTCTCCTGATCAAGGAAAAATGATATAAAAACTTACCTTTTTTATGATCCACTCTATTTGTCCCATGACATAGAGAACACCATCGTAAGCATCCTTCCGCACTTCTTCATCCGTGTCGATTTCTGGGTTATATTTCCTCTTGCAAACTATACCATAACTTGCACGTGCTATCCTGCCTACGATAACTGGCGCAAGGGTCGCTTCAAGACTCTGTAAGCGATCAAGAAGAAGACCCCTTACTACAACTAGCTGCGGATCCGGAGCTTGGACGATCTTGACTTGTCGAGCGTAAGGGTGTGGGTTGATGCTGAGTTCTGC
The DNA here is from genome assembly GCA_022579005.1 of Poronia punctata. Classification (NCBI taxonomy): domain Eukaryota; kingdom Fungi; phylum Ascomycota; class Sordariomycetes; order Xylariales; family Xylariaceae; genus Poronia; species Poronia punctata. The sequence goes on from MU401600.1 coordinate 67,545, forward strand.
CTGCAGCCAGTTGCGCACATATGCAGAACTGCCCAGACCGCCGGATAAAATTAAATATCTCTGTCCGAGGTGAATGTCAGTGTAACTCGGTAGGGCTTAAGAATGTCAGGGCAATTACGATCTGACGGTCAATGCCACGGGCTTGCATCCAGTCGAGCTGTTCGCGGATCTTTTGTAAGATGGCCCTAGCATGTGGATCGAACAACCGTTGCATCTCCTCCCTTTTTTAAGTGTTAGCGGATTCGACACATTCCTAGTCAAACGAGACCTACCAATATATGATTATCTTCCCAAGCTCTATGCCGGCTGCCTCATGACTGAAATTAAATGGCACCCCATCTAGCGTCAGCTTGTAGCAGTTTGACTGGTATACTTTTTCGCCAAATTTATGTTTAGTAGTCTTGAATCTATCGCTTTTTACCAGTCTTTCGGCACAATCGGGTGGGATTTGACCGATAAGCTCGGGGAACATGCCGAGACGGGCTTTGACAAAAGCGACAAAAGCCTGGTCAATCAGGGTTGATCCGATACCGACGCCGTCGACCTGATTGATCTGAGATAACGACGGGAAAGGCTGCCGGGCCTGTACGACTTGCATCAAAGCAAAATCGGTAGTACCTCCGCCAGCGTCCACAGACAGGAAAATATCCCCGGACGTAAAGTCGACGGTAGAGCTCTTGATGGTACCTACTGCGGCGGCCTCTGACTCGGTAAGCTCAACTGTCGCTGAATGGCGTTCTCCTTCGACGCCGAAACCAGCTGCTTTGATGCAATGCTTGAAAGTGTTGATGACGTCCTGACTCCTCCACGTGGTAGGGACACTAAATATGAACTCCACTGTGAGAGTTTTCCATCCCATGTGGCTGATTCCCGTCTGCAGCTCGACGGTGGCTTTCACATGGGCGTATACCTCTTTGAGGTAGTCGATGATAAGCTTTTGTGCTTCCGAGGCCGACCCCGGGATCTGGCTGGTTACCAGCTTACCCTTGGCCTCGAATGTTTGTCGGTCGAGAAAGGCTTTAAAGAACTCGCGTCTCGACTTGTCCGGGGAGTCATCGTCATCATCGTCACAAAGGTAGCCCCAGGACGACAAACTCTGATCTTTGTTGTAGACGAGGCATGTCTGCACTTTCTGTTCGTTTCTGCTTGAGACGCCGGGCCAATTATGTAAAATCTGGATCGGGCTTTGCAGTGCTTGAAATCGTTGAGGCCTTGCCCAGGCGACACCTACTGTCTATCAGCACCTGACCTCCGAGACTGTAGTTGTTGGGTAGCAGATATACGCGCATACCTGTGTATGTCGTGCCGAAATCGACGGCTACGATTATATCTGGGCGTGTATCTGTCATGGTGTAATTAATCGAATGGCTTGAATTGCTGGTGTTATCTATGCATGCGAGCGATTGGCGTGCGCTTCATCTCCATGAAAGGCGGCATATACAGGAAAACTGGCTTTTAATGATCATAACGTTGGATTATTCTTATTACTCAGCTGGATTACATATAATTATACCTATTAGTAGACATGAAATATGCATGGGTTCTCTTTGTGAATCCTTCTGAATAGCTCACTCAACATGCTCGGTCAAGGAGTTGGACAAACAGCTCGTTGGCATCGAGCTGATGCCGGCCATTGATAAATAGCAGCGGGACTGCGGCGAGTTATGTCCAGAGAGACGTAAGGCAAGTGAGAGTGTACTCATGGGTAACTGCAGGTCCTTTTTAAGGTGAGGCATTGTCGCAGATGAAGAAGTCTAAATATAGGTCGATCTGTTACCTAGGCTCCCCCGGCCCCCAAATACACGTTTACAAATATGCAGGTCGACATGCAAGTTGGAAATGAGAAGTTGTAGAAAGGCATGAAATTTTAGGAAGCAGGCAGTGCAAATACTAAACTAGCGTCACGCGCCTCCCCTGTTGTCCCCGTTTTACCCCGCTAATTCTTAGAACTTCTGAAATAAGATTGGTCAGTTGTCCATTATTGTTTGCTCAATTGAATACAAAATGGCAACTGTGTATGTCCATGGTGCAACCTTATTTTGAAGGAAGGCTGGCTGTGGCACTCGCAGCTCCCAGAATAACTTCTTCAATGAGACTGTAGACAGACAGCCTGCTTTCTGCCTACGTCAAATCCTATGAGTGGGATTTGATGAGATACCATATTATTGAGGCCGGATCCATTTCACCCCTTCAATAGGGTCGCCTTACACAGTATGAAATTTGATAAAGCGATTGTGAAGCCCGAGGGCAGTGCTGTGTCTTTCTACTTTGTGATAGTGTGGTGTTGGTCTTGCTTGTTCCACGTTGTTTGTCCTGTCACAAGTTGTCGTCCGGGACGAAAAGTAGAAAACTCAAGATATGCAGTAGCATGAACGAGATTCGCGACCTGGATAATTCCCCCCCTCTCTCCGGCTCTGTAACTCGACGGTCTTCCCCTTCACAGTTAGTATTCAACCGAGCTCATCAGGCCCATTTCCATCACACTTTGCTTTGATTCAATGGTAGAATATGGAGCCTCCCGTTTCTTTGTCGACGGTTTCGACGATTTACAGGTCAAGCACTACTGTTGTAGAAGTAATCCCATTCTATAGCACTACTCTCTCAAACGGCAAGGAGACGGTGGTCCCGAAGTCAACAGCGCTTTGGTCGCTTCCAGATGTTTTACCTACGCCTATCGCCTCATCGACTACAAGCGTCGCCAGTTCCAGCTCAACCGCAGAGAGAGGAATAACAACAAAAACGAAAACAACAACAACAACAACAACACAAGCTCCAAAAACCAATATCAAGATATCGACGTCGTCGGCTTCGACCAGTATTACTACTTCGCAGGTGCCATCCACGACCTCTAGTATCCACCGAATACCCATCTCCCAACATATGACTAGCTCACATGGCTTGAGCAATGGGGCCATCATTGGTATCGCCATAGCTACCGCCGTTGTAGGATGCTTGATAGGCTTCCTCTCAGCCCTCATCTTTGCTAGACGCAGAAGGGGATACCGTTCGGCTCCGCAATTCACAACATATCCCGAGAGAGATAAGGAGATGGCGATAAGCCCGGACATATCTGACGGCATACAGCTCGACCAGTTCCTCTTAGAACCCAAGCCTGATACGATCCTAGCTAGCGAGCTTCGTTCTCTGGGGCATCTAATCCAGCAGCATACCGAGAACCATTATCACCTAAACCCAGTCAGGATAGAGTCCAGCATGCTTCGACAACCGTTGGGGGATCTGGGTATAGAACGAGGCAGCGCACCTGCAATCGCGAGGCTTGCATCATTAGTACTGGAGCCGAGGACTCGGCAAAGCGCTATCCAGTATGTGATCGCCAAGACTGCATTTGAGAGCACGGTGATCGGTGGCAGTGCATGCATGTCATTGCTTCCGCCGATGGTCTCGGCGTTAGGATCAAGCATGCCGCCTGTCGAGGGCCACGTTGGGAACCACCAAGGTAGGAAAAAATATTACAAAACAAGGAGAAGAAAGAAAAACCTCAGCTAACAATGAATTATTATAGCTGTGGGCCTTGCAATAACTAAATGGCGGCAATTGTCCGCATTTCTGCTTCATCCGGAACGTAGCCAGCGCACCCCACTCGTGCCTTCGGAGGATATCAGCACACAGCAAGCGCAACAACTCACGCTTGCTTTGAACCGATTCCTCGAACCTTTCGTGTCCGAAGATCGGGAAGAGAGATATGAGCAGGAAAATCATCTACGCGAGGTTATCGTAGAATGTGCCATGTTTGGCTATGTCATCTTCTCTCAGCCGGCAGAATACCGCTTCCGCTTCGACAGCGACGGAGGTTTAGATACCATTGTCGTCTGTCCAGGTCTCGAGAAAATCAGCGATGAACAAGGTCATCGGTCACAGTCTCGACCGGATCAGGTCATAGCGCCTGTTATCGAGTCTATTTAGTTACACAGTAGTTTACGAGAAACGGCCGCGGGGTGGCTGTTTCATCAATTTTTAATAAAGTATGATACCTACTACGAGTACAACAGCAAGGACCAAAATGACTGGTCATAGGGAGTCCCGCGTCGTCTTCTTTCAAAAACGATGCATCGTCTTTTCTATTTTCGATCTAAAACACTAAAAGGGTGAAATATGGTATAATGGCCGCTGTTTGGTCATATCCCTGCGGTGATGTCTATGTCCTCGACCATGGAGGCGCACCATAAGAGGCTTCTACTACAGATGTACTGCATCCAAAAGAAGACACTTAATAACGCGGAATCGGTCTGTATTGGCTACGGATTGACAATTAGAGAGAGACTCCCTACATTACCTAACCTAATCCGTCTTAAGTGGCGTCCGAATCGGCGCCGAAATGAGCATAATGTCTTGTTCTGGGTCTTAATTGAACGCGACTGTGACTGCGCCACATGCCGGTCGTCCGGACGGACGGCATTGCTCAAGCATCATTTTCCCGTCTGCCCGAAAGAAGGGTCAGGTCAGATCAGGTCAGGTCAGTCAACACACACAGTATGTAGGTATGTATGACGAAATTTGACCGAAAGAATTTAAGCCTCTCTACCCTACCCTACCCTACCCTTAAAAAGACCAAGCTTTTTTGTTTGTACGTGTATGTACTTGGTGTGAAGCTTATCCTAACCTAGCACGGTATGTACTTGATGCAAGGGGTGTCCCCATGGGGGAAAAAAACAAATGTTTGTGTATGTTTCGACAAGCAGCGCCACCTTTAGTGTGTATTGAAAGATGCGTTTGCGAAGATCTCCGTGCCCTGTCCAGCTGAAAGGGAATGCAAGATTTCATAATGCGTAGATAGTCTTTAGTCTAAGTAGGGAGAAAGAAGTGAAACTTGAAACATACATCTATTTCCGCACGCGGCATTGCTATTTGTTATTACATATATAGGGACAGCTGTAGAAACGTCTCGACATTCCATTTCTACTTACATACATACATACATATATACATACCTACAAATGTGTAACTGGTGTTTACTACCTTCTTGCCTTATCCGTTGACGAACTTACTTATGCTTTAATACCTGGAGAGAGAGAGAGAGAGAGAGAGAAAAGAAGGAAAAAAGAAGGAAAGGAGAAATGGCGACAATGTTTGAGCGAAAGTTTGAATTCAAAACATTTCTGACAAGGAAGAAGAGAGCTGTATCAACTGGTAGGTAAACACCTAACCTAACTAACTCAACCTAATTACCATCTATTTTCAACTATTCGTCTTAATATTCCTAACAAAAAACCGTTGTATTATCTACATATAGCCTCCATCAGTTTCCCACCAAAGGACCATGCATCCTCCAGCTTACGCCAAGAAGAGAAATATGCCGAAAAACTATACACCGGACCGGAGAAATTACGAAAGAAGAATCCTAATGCCACGAGACATGCTTCGGTCGGATATATACCCACGACAACGACGACGGCGACGGCGACGACGGCAAAGAATGGGGGATATATATCAGGACCGGTGCCTCAGATTTCCATATCGGTGGATACGGAGCCGGTGTTTACGAGTACGGGTTCGAGGGGGATAGGGGGGCATAGGTCTTTTAGTACTACTACTACATCATCATCTATTACAACAACAACAACACCATCAACAATCACAAGTACTACGACTACACCATCTACTACAAATACGACTACAACACCATTCCCATTCCCATTCCCATTCCCAATCCTAAGCCCAAGCCCAAACACAAGCCCCCCAACAACATTCACCCCATCCCCATCATCATCCCTTCACAGCAACAACACCACAAACTCAAACTTGGACTCAAACAACAATAACAACAACAACAACGACCAACCCCGCAAAAAATTCTCCATAGCGAGAAAATCCCTCCCCCCACCAACGATTCGACGAGAAACATATCAGCGAAGAGCAAGTTATAACTCACCACCACCACCTCCTCCTCCCCCTCCTCCTATTGCTCCTCTACGCCAACCACCATCAACACCATCAACAAATACTAATGGGGGAGGAGGAGGAGGAGGAAGTGGAAGTGGAAGTGGAAGATCTCAATTATTCGTATATAAACCACGACCGATAACACCACCACCACCACCACCACCAACATTATCAGCAGAGGGACCAGAAGGTGCTCTATCGAAATTAGAAGGAACAGGAACAGGGACAGGAACAAGAGTCGAAGAACCCACCCGTGCCCCACCACCACCACCGCCACCGCCGCCTATCCCTGCGAAAATCAACTTTTCCCGACCACTTACGTTGGAGGATCGGGATAGTTGGTTGGGAAGGTTTAATTTCGAAACTACTGGTACTACTAGGACTAGGTCGAGGTCTAGTTCTATGGGATGTGATGATGATGATACTTTGATGGTAGAAAGTGCCAAGGATAATAAGGAGGTGACGGAGAAAAAGGAAAGGGAAAGGGAAGAAAGTGCAAGTGAGGCATGGTTGAGAAAGACGAGAATGTTTCAGATTGAGGATCCGGATGGACATTTGAGAGTAAAGATTGATCCTGTTTGCTAAGGGCGGGGAAAAGAGGGGAGGGGGAGGGGGAGGGGGAGGGGGAGGGGGAGGAGCAGGAGGAAGATGGTATGAGTTTATGATGATGATGATTTTTTATTATTATTTCTTTTTAGCTTTCTGTTATGATATCCCAAGTTTCGAGATACTAGAAGCGTTTACCTAGTATAGTACAAATTATATATTTATATTTTCCATTTTAACCCACTGCCTTGTTTGAAACCATCCAGGTATCATAAACATCTCATCGTGACATTCACACCACCAACATCATCATCATCACCCCCATCATTCAAAAGAGCAAAGATGTAACCCCCCTTCTCAACTTCCCACTCATACCCACGATTCAAAATAGCGAGATACCGATCAACTTCCAACTCCATATCAATCATCGCTTCATGTCCCGCATCTATCTCCACCCTCCGAAACGCCACAAGTTGTCTAACCGGCTGCACGATAGTCGACACGCGCGCAAGGGAATACACCTGCGCGACATAACTCCCCTTTACCGCACCCGTATTCCTCACGCGCGCCGAGAAGATGATCGTATCGCCGGCTCTGAACTCTGAACGTGATCCACTTGCCATCGCGTAAAAACCCAGGACTTCGAACTCGGTATACGAAAGTCCGTAACCAAACGCATACGCGGGCCGGGAATCGACGTCGAGATAATCAACAGACCGCGCTTTCTCCTTGTAGTTATAATACACGGGTATCTGTCCGACATGTCTCGGTACCGAGACAGGCATGCGGCCGCCAGGAGTAACTTTCCCAAACAACACGTCGACGATAGCTTGTCCGCCTGCTTGGCCGGGGAAGAAAGCGTCCAGGACGGCGGCGCTGCGGGTATAGTACTCGTCGATAGCAAAAGGACGTCCGCCTTGTAGTACGAGGACCACTAGTTTGTTAAGACTGTAAATGGCGCGGGCGAGTTTATCCTGACTTGGTGGTAGGTCTAGGGTTCCTCTATCGCCGCTTTCGCCGTCGCTGTTCCATGCTGCGCCTACTGCGAGAATGATGAGGTCTGCCGATTGGGCTGTTTGTATGGCTTGGTCTATTGCGTTGTTCCCGTGGCGGTCGATGAGGTTCCAGAATAGAAGGATTTGGGAATTGAGCGAGTTGACGTTTGCTGTCTTTTTGTACAGGTTGAAAGCTTGGTACTCGATGCGGAGATGGTATGTCTCCCCCTTTCGGAACGTGAATGGAGCTGAACCGGTAGGGGGTAGTGTGCTATTGGTTGAGATATAGTCGTGATTCATGATGTTGCCCATGATTGTGCCCGATGTCGAGAGATCCTCTACACCTTGACTGAGGATGAGGTTGTCGTCTACGAACAGTCGCATTGTGGTGTTCGGCCCAACTGCTACCCCTATCCAACCGTCAATATCAATGTCAACTGGGGAGCGTAAGTCTCCTTCCCAGACGGCGCTAAAGTTATTGGAGGGTAAGCCATCCGGCGGATAGATGCCCCAATCAAGGGCGGGAACTTCCACCCTGTGAGCTACAGGTTTTGAAAAGTTCGTGTCGGCAAAGTATGTCGCAGACAAGCCACCCGCAGTGCCGTTTGCTGACAGCAGGTACGGCGGCATCACATATTGTGCGTTGTACTCCCATGTATTCGCACCCCACGCCGAGATAACTTCGAAATCCTCGTTTTCTGCGTAGGAGACAAGACCTTGCCGGATTGTCTGCGCGGAATCGGCTGGGTATTGGCCCCATGGCCCGGCGTAATCTCCGTAGTTGAGGACGTCTCCATAAGGCCCGATCAGAGCGATTCGCTTGAGACCTTGAAGCGCGGGGTTTAGCGGGAGTGTATTGTTCCTATTCTCCAAAAGTACGATGCTCTTTTGGGCGGCCTCCAGAGCAAGATCGCGGTGGTCATGGACGAGTTGATAAGGATTGACGTCTGTTGGTATGTACTGGATAATCAAAGGTTAACTGGCAGTGTTCGGAAGTATATGATATGTCCGGATGTAAGTAAGGGGGATGAGGAGCCATGTTCACTCTCACACACCGGATCCTCAAACAGTCCCAGGTCCCATTTGACACCCAGTATCTTCTTGACATGGGATATCAGGATAGAAACATCGAGTGTCTTATTAGCCACCATATCTTTAGTCGCCTAGTACGACATTAGCTGTAGTTCATGGCAAAATTGATGGCTTCCGGTGGTGTCTATAGCCGGAAGTGAGTCTTACGTTAAGATATATCTCAAGTGGATAGTCGTAAAACTGCACCATTCCACCTGCAGTAAACCACTGACGGATAGCATCAGCCGGGGAATCAGCAACTCGATGGATAGTGAACAATTCGGACATTCCTATTCTCTCTAGGTTAGCGCCTCTCTAAACACCGAGACCAACGCAGGGGCGATTATACCGGTGTCATCTCCAATGACAAAACCATCAAAACCCCAGTCATCGAGGGCTTTGTAGAAAAGGGGGTGCACATGAGCTGGTATATCGTCGAATTCGTTATACGCCCTTGTTATACGTCAGCCCTTCTGTGTTATAGTTCCCTGTGAGCATCTTACATCATGACACCTCTAGCGCCACCGAGTTGAATCGCCGCCTTGAAAGGCATCAGCAGGTCTTGGAGCACTTGTCTGTTCCCGTGTCCCATAAACGGGGCAGTATTGTGTCCTCCTTGCGGTGCTCCGTGAGCAGCAAAATGCTACACAATGACTACCTAGTCAGACGTGATCTACATTTCACCTTTGCGTGGGGCGCCGACAGAGGGATGGACTTCAGTATAAACGATTGCATGCTTACCTTCAGAACGGGGACGACGGCGTCGGGCTCAGACCAAGACCCATTTTTCGACAGGCCAGACGCATATGCCACCCCCATGTGAGAAGTGAGTATCTTATCCTCACCCCATGCCTCTGTAAGAATCATACCATACTTTGTTAGAAGGAGATCCTGGGCTACCTAGTGACTTCCTCAATACGTTCACCATGACACTCACTTACCTTGCATTCGACCCCATCTGGGATCCTGGCCAATATCAAGAACTGGAGAGAGACAGGCATGAATCCCAATATATCTGGCTTCCGCACCTATGGCCCTACCTACCCGATGTACCATCTCGGTATCGAAACTTGCCGAGAGGCCTATGCTTTGCGGAAACATCGACTGCTTGAAGGACCCGACGCCATGAAGGCACTCTCCAATATGCATGAGCGGGACTTTCAGTCTAGCTTTCTGAAGGTTCAAAAGCTGGACCGAGTTATAATAGGATGTATTAAGCGGATACCTGTGAAGCTATATCAGTAAAGGCCTGCGATTTGAACTGCGATGAGGGCGAGGCATTACCTACCAGTCATGCATGACCCCTATTGGCGAATCTGGACTGAAACGCATGGTGTACTCTGATGATAGATGAGTATACCTGGGTAGTATATGGTTGATTAAATTTACCGTGTAGCTCATTCCGAGAGTCCACGCCTACGATGTCATCCCCAAACATGAGGTGAAGTTGGAGCACTAAAATCATTAGCTACCCCGAGTCCAAATTTCCTAGCGAGTATAAGCCGTAACGTACCTAGGTCTTCAATTGTCATGTTTGAAACGATGTTGTCGATATATGAGTCTTTGGAGACTTTAGCTGCATCGTCACTGGATGGCTCATATGTTTGCCTTCGCCTATAATTACCACTGGTCGTTTGCGCTGAAAGACAAAAAGTCAACAAGGTGACGAGGACCAAGCATGCTGACCACATCGTATTGCCGGGCTGATAGATTCACCGCAATGTGACTGATCATTGGATATCGATATCACGTTTGGCTTGAAACTTTCTCTTATAGTTGTGAAGTTCCGTGGCATCAGTAACTTGCTTAATATGCACTCCCCTGCGCGGGGTAAGGTGAAGATCACAAGCACTACAAATATACCGACATGACGATGCAACCCAAGGTGGGGTTGGATGGAGTAGGCAACAACTACCGTAGACCTAATGGACATCAAAAGATCTGGAACTCCATATACATAATGTATAAGATAGCAGGCATAATGTCTGTCATGAGCACGTTCCTTCAAGCCATAGTAGAGGAACTCAAACATCTATCACCGTATTAAAATATAAAGCGAGCTGCTGAGTCCTACTTTCGCTAGGAGCACCTTATATGTTGCCGAGGTAGAGAAAGATGCGATAAAGTGGTTATATGGAGTGGGATATCCTAACCTTAGGGTCCTAGTATAAGGATGTCTCGTCGTATATGGTGTCTGTCGAACTGAGATGCCGTGGATTGGTGCGTGTCTCTGCCGGTCGATAGCGTTAGAGGTCGTAGATACGTAGATACGTAGAGACGAATTATGTTCCTAGAAGACCTAGCTAGGGACGGTCTTGGTTAACGTTACAGTCCCGTTGCTGGTCTATCTCTTCATGGATGTTCTCGTCCTGAGAGGAGACCTTGAATCCTAGCCCCTCCATATCACTAGGAGATGAAAATGCCAAGTCCATCTTGGTATCCATGAATCGCAGTTCAGTATCAATGTCATCATTGATAGATTTCAGAGGAATACTCGCGTACGTTGGCTTGAACTGGTACCGGCCCCGTAACTGGTCAAAGACCGAATGCGCGGCTTCCGGGGCCAGTTGTTGGTGTCCTCGAGGTATCGTGTGACAAGCGCTGTACTCGGAAAACCTTGCCGAGCCACCCTACTGCGTGGCCTCGACAAACACTTCGCTCGGCTGTACCGAAGAAAACACATGGCAGTGTCGTGCTACCAGCAAATAGCTGCTAATCTCAGTCGGCATCGTGGCTAGCAAGGACACCTGAGATTCGAGAAGCACGCGGCTAAAAATGCTAGACCAAAGCTCAGTGTGCCAAGTTGCAAGTCGCTCGACCACGCCATATTATTACTGCAGCTGTTGCACGTCGACGGCATCGCTGCGCCGGGCTCGTTGACGAAGTGGTCCTACAAGTTCTATTTCTGGCTCAAGATTCAGCCAATAATATCTTCACAGGGCAAGATACTGCCAAATCAGTCATTGCGGGCCGAAGATGCAGGGTTCCGACCAATGTGCGTAATCAAGCGGTACAGCGAGATAGGTGTAGATGCTGATGTAACGTTCTACATGTTTGTCATGATTTCAGACAGCATCGCGAATATTCTAGGACCCAAACAGTCCTCGCGAAGAAGCCGGAGCGCGGTTAGAGGCGTGCGAAGTCGCTAAGCGTAGCCGGCAGCATCTACTTTTTCAGACGGCATATGCGGCAGGAATTTGGGGCCGCCCCGCTGGGGCCGTTGGGGCCGTTGGGACCAATGTGGATAAAAGAGTCGCCTATACGAAGAGCTTAGCTCATGATCGCCGGTTGGAGATCTCGTGATAACGGGGCATAAGATGACCCAATACACATTTCCCGCGTGTTGGGTTGAGCTTACCGTACCTAACATGCATCCAAGTGGCACCTTCCAGCTTCGAGTCCCCTCTGAGACATGATTGGGCTACTTCCAGGGTCGCACACACAAGTAAGTAGTACGGCAGGGCCGTAACTTCTCTAATACGTTATGCGCTTTTCAAGTTGAAGCCGTAAGAGTCGGCGTGGTCAAAACCTATACTTGCCTTACCACCTACATTGTTCATGTTTGCTATGTGGGATGGAGGATCGGCCAAGACTGAACTATATGCCGTGTAAGGCTGTCTAATTCGGACAGGTGAATTACTTATAGCAAAGGCATGTGAAGGCAAGAGCCCAAGCGCAGAAAATCAATAAAGACGAGATATAATGAAACAGGGGCCAAGTGGTATCAGACATCGATTGTTCCCCTGACGTAGATAGATATTTTATGAGCGTCCAAGCGTTTACCCCAAAAACTTCACTGTGGATGTGGTCAAAACCAACCAATCAGACGTTATGACGGCGCCTATGTGTCGCTCCAGCAGCGCCCGTTTAGACTTGGTGAAGCGCTAGACTAGGTACTTGTAAAACGCGACCAGCGTAAGTTGCGATATGATTATTGCCACATACAATTTGCTTCAAATTGGAAATAAAATACAGAAAAAGAGCACGTCAGCATGGAGCAAACAATACGCGAAAACATACACCGCTCAGAGTCCCTTCCGGTGTCGGTTCGTAGCTGACCTAAGATTTATTCTACAACCGGTCGCAGAGAGAAAAACCTCTTGGAGTAATAGGTGCCCGCACTAGTAATTCGCTTGGCAAGTCCTCGCACTTGCCCTCGTGCTTCGTGAATACGAAGTGCTAGGGCTATAGGACCACTATCTATAACATCGTAGGCTAGAGAGCCAGACATGACATAGAAGATGGGGCGTCGTACCGGTGATTGGACTTGGTAACATCCATTGCTTCGTATTCTTCACGCCTGGGAATACCTCCGAGACTTCATCGTTTGCGGGCCGGAATGTGGTGGCATAGACATGGCAATATTCCACGTAACTCTCCCTCGCACCTAGGGAATAACCAAGGCCGCACCTGCCTAGACATCGAGGAGTATAAGACCAGTGACGACTTCACTCATTACCTACCGTTTCTAGTCCCCCAGCTCCTTCCGTTCTTCAGCAGCATATTATAATTCGGAATCGATCAAGCCCTTGACAAAATATCTCCCTTCCTCCCAAGTCAGCTCCCCAATCTCCATAATCATACCTCTTATACACTCTCTCTCGCCAAGATGAAGTTCTCAGTTGCCACCGCAAGCATTGCCCTCGCGGCTTCCGGGGTCGCTTCCCAGCAGGTTGTTGTGTCGAACGGTTGCAAGTCTACGGCCTATGTGCAGTCTTTCCCTTACGATGGGAGTTCAGCCGGTGCCTTGACTACTGTCACTACGGGAAAGACTTTTTCCGAAAAGTTTCGCCCATCCGGCTCGGTACGATCGATTACACTCTGACATTTCAATTTGTAATATTCTCTAACTATGCATCTTAGACCGTTAAGATCGCGACCACCAAGACTCTTAACAGCCCATTGTTCCTCGGTTACTCCTTTTCCAGCAACCCAGATTATGTCTACTGTAAGTAGCTTACCATACACCACCCTTGGTAGTCTCCAAGAATTCATGCTAACATCCGTGGCTTAGATGAGCTCAGCGCGTGAGTATTGCCTACCAACTTCGTCCCGCTACACGGGCATATGATTATATAAGCTAACTTCCATCAAGGGAATGGGGAAATCCCTTCGCTAGCTTCAATAACACCCTATCGCCGGGCGAGGGCTGTGAGGTATTCGACTGCAACGCTGGCGACGCCGCTTGTTACAGCACACCAGCTCATAAGAAGGTGTACGGTTGCCCGCAGCCCGTTACTCTGACTCTGGACCTCTGTGATTTGTAGAGTATCCGGGCAACCGCTAGCTTAAGCCATGGCTACAAGGATTGGAGGCCCAAAGCTAAAAAGGAGACGGGCAGAAAGACTTGGTTTTGAAGATTGCCAACTGTTGGCATGACCCCCACATTCCCTTTTACTGGAGTCTCTGCGCTGGAGGAATATGTTTAAAAGGCGCAAAGGTTGGGCAGGAGGGTAATAATGAGCATCCATTGATACGTATTTCTTTTGTAATCCACCACTTCTGTGTTGACAATGGACTGACTGGCAAGCCTTCGTCGTCCAACCTCTCATTCGCCTTCAATGAAGCTTATAAGTATGTTCAATAAATACTACAATCCACGTTCAACAATCGCTAGGTGAATGGCACATACCATTGTCGCAAGTGAATTGTCAATGCTGGCTTATTATGCAGGTTACCGCAGGTATTTGCTAACAAGCTCTTCTCTCTCTGGCCTGTTTGTCCTCTTTCAAGTCCAACAAGCCACACGGTAGACTGACTTGAAGGTGCTTGTTCACGACGCTGGGGTAGGGTACTTCAAGCAGCCTCTCGGTAACTGTATTTAACATGCCATTTTCTCTCGGAACCGCGCCATCTTGGGTTCCTGAGGAGGAAACTGTCGAGTTCCTCCTCAGTGAGCGCAACGATACAGACAGGAAGACGAGTCAGACAAAAACGCTACAGGAGCTTTCTGCCAGCGAAAGAGGGCGTCGGAACCTCATCGAGCTTGGAGTCCGAAAGATGCGAATCGAAGGTGACCCTTGGGGAGAATATCTTTCTTGGGCGGGAAACGTTGGTCATCCAAAGGATCCTCGTATTGTAAGTTAATTCCTTGCCCCCCAGAGTCTTGGCCGATTACAACACAAGGCATTGCAATGATCTGATGCGTACTTTGAGCTCAGTTCGAAATCCTTGAACCACTCCTAGTGAAACTGCGAGATACTTCTTTTCAAGAGTGCGGTGGAATATCTTTACTAGTAAAGTTCCTAGAAAAGATCCCAACCACAGACGTTATCACCCTAGCCGAGGAGTACTCCGGTACAGACGGGTATAGAATTGAACATGATGACGAGTCGGAGCTCGTGGTAACGCTCCGCCTAGGAAATCGAACAGTACGTCTCATGCAGGCGAGAGACCTAGACGTTAACGACCCTAAGTCCTACAACAAGAGCAACCGAGCGCGAACAGCAACTAAAAAGGCCAGGGAAGCCCTGACAGAGCCCGCCATGCTGATATCTGTTCAAAAACACCTTGTTGCTACGCGTCTGGTTGGTTCCCATGAGCACAAAATCTTAGGACAGGGGAAAGACATGGACATCATAGACATAGATCTCCTCGAGAAACTCCGGGCATTGGTTCAGGAAGAATACTGGCTTCTATCAACCAAGTCGGAGCGTGAAGCTTATACTCGCGCCGCAGAACAGCCCCGTTCCTCACTTCCATCAACACTCCAACGCGCGTTGCAGATCGTCGAGGTCGCATGGCCTCGGAAATGGGATAACGGGCGCTACGACCCGGACTTCTTTCGGAACTACCTCGAAGACCAGGGCGCAGCTGAGAAAATATGGACCCTGGTGAAGGAAGATGTATTTGTCGTGACGGACGCACACCGACGGGTCGTCTTCGCGAATATCGAAAAGTTGGCGGATGAGCTGTTGGGTGAGGAAGGCATGCAGATGCTGTATCGCTGCGCGGATCTTTGGACATTCTTTACGCCGTTACCATTGCCCGAGACCTCGCGACATGTCGTTGACGCGCACATCCGTCGTATACACCCGGAACTCGACCCCGCAAAGGCCACTGTGGAAACGCTACCCAATGCACGCATGGCTGTAGCGCATTATGGCTGCTGGTCGCCGCGTGGTGATCGCGAGGGCAGACGAGTATGCCGGACTTACGATGCTCGCTTCGTTAAGAGTCAGTCATTGGAAAACCCCGCTGACCTATTCCCCCTATTCGCGGCCTCTGTTTTGGGCACGGCGTCGAGATTATTTCGGCTCATGGTGCGGTCATTGGATCGAGGGTGCTATGAAGAGGGTAGGGAGGTTTGGCGAAACCTACCTGTCGGGCAACGTATCACGACGTCTGTTGATCCGGACAATGGGGACGATTTCATGAGCTTGTTTGCGTTTGGCGTCAACGGGTACACCCAGAGACACAGTGATATACAGGATATATCAGAAGGGTTAGCAGGCTTGTTCAGTTTCGGTGACTATCAAGGTGAGCCATACTATTAATGAGTTCTAGGGCACACACGGAGAAACATTGTAACCTTACTCATTTACTGCTTGGGTAGGAGGAAACTTGTGTATACCCCAACTGGGCATCAAGGTAAAGTACCAACCAGGTACCTGTGCCATCCTACGCGGCACTGCGCTGGAACATCTCGTTCAAGACTACTCAGGCACACGATTCTTCATCATCGGTACGAACCACGAGAGCTGCAAAAGACATGCATGGCGGGCTCTTGGGAGACTGCCGCCCTTGCCTCCCCGGACGAAGAAGCGACCGGCCCCCACTTCCGAAGAGTCCACCAGTGATGCAGCCCGTACTCGTGACACGGCGAGGGAGGACCAAGCAAAACCCGGCAAAAATGAAGACAATGACGGTGACGATGATGGGTTCAGGCCTATGGAAACGCCTTGTGTCAACTTGCGAAGCGACGACGATGACGATGATGAAATTCAGTGGACAAATGATCTCCTCCATGGGTCGGCTGTGTTACCTCTGTCGGGCCTGGTCGATCTGGAGGGTTATATGAGTCAGGATCGACAGACATGGGGTTAACTAATCGCTAATAGATATCTTCGATACTAGGTTGGCCTTTGTTGAGAGGCGCATCTCAGACGGATGGTGTAATAGTTTCTGTTACTTAGGTCGTACGGTCTATGAAGTTTGTTTACCCCTTAGTTACAACACCAGGTGTTACATGCCGGATGAACAATCACAGGGGAGGTTCATGTTGTGCAAATGTTTCAAAACGTTGTTCTAGAGTAAAGTTTCCTTTCGTTTTACGCCATTTTCCATTCCATGCCCTTCGTGGGTATGCCGTACTGCTACCTGAGTTTTTACTTCAAAGGAATTCCATCCTTTATTTCCAACACATTTAAAGGGTAAACCATGCAAGCATGATGATGACTGTGAACGAATACCACTTGATAGGTAAACGTATTCATCTATAAATACTCCCCTTCGCCCGCCCTAAGGCTCTTAATTCTAGTCCAGCAGTAGCAGTGAATATCTTGACGATATTGGCCTCCTCTTATTTCGGTATTTTTGCCAATAACAGGGTATCTTGAAGATACCTTCCATTTCTTATACTTTTCTCTACAAAAAAGAAACTTCATTACTATTTCAAAAATGCGTTCTTTTGCAACGCTCAACATCCTCGCCGCCGCCGTCGGCAGCGTTACAGCCGTCCCTTTCTCCACCCGAGGCAGCCCGCAACAATCAGGGTTCAACAAGAAATGCGACACCCCCTATTTCTTCGAAGATCCGAAATTCGGGCCCTTCTTTTCCGCCAATTGTAAATCGGGCAATGACACGAAGGCGAGATACATCCTCAACCTCGACCAGTAAGAGCTCAGATTGTTGTGGATGAGAGAGAGAGAGAAGATTAGGTATTAACGTAAAGCTTGTGACAATAGCTGTTTCACAAACGATGGGGGTAATATCAAGGGCGGTGAGGAGGGCAACTTCTCGCATACCTGCAACAACATGACATTCTCGGTTACAACTAATAACCTCACCGCGTCCTGTAAGCCTCAAGGCACCGGGAATGATCCTATGAACTCTACCATCACACTATGTATGTGTTTTTGCGTCCCACCCACAACTCTCTCCCACTCTCTCTATTTTATTTTTACACGGAAATAATGAGACTCTCGACTAACGTTAATTAGCTGATTATATTGGTGCCATGGATGATGGGAATCTTGTTTGCTATGGGGCGAAAGGCGAGCTGTCAAAGTAGAATTAGGGTTGAGCAGATGAGATAAGCATGGCTTTCCTCTTTTGGCAATACGGCTGGGCCGGAGCGTTTACTTTTACTGTTGTTTACACGGCCATTTAGCCCTACTGCGGTGGTTTATTATATTTCGTCTATCTAGTAGCATCTGATCTCAGGTACAGCTCTGAAGACAATAAGCATTCGTGTCCGTCTTTTGGGTGTTCTTTCCATGTATGCTTTACAGTTGCCTCGTTTTAATTTTCTGGTGATGTGATGACGCGCTCATATGCATTTTCGGCCGGTGCTTCCCATGTTATTGAAGGAGCACTCCTTGACCTGTGACTTCCGAGTATACATCTATTGCGGAAATTCAACGTCCCTGCCCAGAGATGTAGCTACCCACGCACCCAGCGACTCCCTTACAATATTATTACTCGACCAGTTCCTAGACGGATGAGCTCTGTTACTGAAATGCAAGAAGAGCGTGTTACTAGCCCGGTCAATGACCAGCGACGTGCCAGTAAACCCTGTATGACTAGCCGCCAGCGGATTCGCCATCGGCCCCGCGGTGTAATACTGATTGAGCTCGAAGCCGATACCATGGGCGGCATCGGCACCGAAACGCTCGTTAAAGTTGGTGAAGATGAGATCGACAGACTCCTGCGAGAGAATACGCTCGCCACCGTACGTGCCGTTGTTTAGGATCATCTGGCAGAAAATGGCAGCGTCGTAAACGGTGGAGAACAGGCCCGCGTGGCCGGATACGCCGTTCAGGCCCCATGCGTTCTCGTCGTGCACGGTACCGCGCACGGGCTGTGGTCGCTCGGGCGCCGCGCCGTCTAGGACGTCGAGTTGGAATTCCTGCGTCGCCATGCGCGAGTAGAAGGGGAAGTCGGCGCCTTCGACGTTGTCGCGGTTGAAGAATGTGTCTTCCATTCCTAGCAGGGATGTGTATTCGCCGATTACCTCGTCGAGGGGCTTGCCGGTGACTGCTTCGATAACAAGCATTGTTGTCATGAGGTTGAGGTCAGAGTACGCGTAGGCAGAACCCGGTTCGTTCTGTAACGTCTCATTTAGGATCTTCTGGGTGCGTGATTCGTATGTCGGGTATACATCCACCATCCAAAGTCCGGGTTCAGGGTCCGGCGCAAGTCCGCTCGTATGCGTTAGAAGTTGTTGGATTGTGATTTCCTCCTTGCCGTTTGCTGCGAAGTCCGGGAGATAGGTAGCAACGGTGCCTTCAAGCTCGATCAAACCCTGGTCTATACAGCGGAGGGCGGCGACTGACGTAAACAGCTTGGTCAAGCTTGCCAGGTCGTAGATGGTGTCGACAGTAGCCTCCTCTACCTCGCCTGTCGGGAGCTGTTCCTCGACAGAGGCCCAGAGGTTTCGGTTTCCAAACGCGAAATGGCTCACGATTACACCATTGTGTGCCACGAGAGTGGTACCGCCGGGCTCGATGGGGAGGACCTGGTCATGGGTCTTGGATCCCCAGTTTCTCGCCTCGGTGAATTGTGTGAGATTGGTAACCATGGCCTCTAGGGGCTCGGATAACATGCCCACGGATTCGGGCGTCCCTTCAACCAGCACGTCATCTTCCTGGCGGGCGAACTTTGGAGGCTTTGCAGACGACACTGCGGCCAAGAAGCTGGCCGCAACTGATAG
Organism: Poronia punctata; assembly: GCA_022579005.1. Lineage (NCBI taxonomy): Eukaryota > Fungi > Ascomycota > Sordariomycetes > Xylariales > Xylariaceae > Poronia > Poronia punctata. The sequence continues at coordinate 86,931 of MU401600.1, forward strand.
ATTCCAAATGAGTGCCACCATTTTGATGTCGAGATATCACTCAACCGCTATTGGATGTGCTAACATTTGCAATCGAAAGCTAGACTAGCTAGCTGAAAGACATACATACATGTCTATATGTGGAAAATGGAACATCGAAACAAACATCTGCGAGGTTGCATCAAGACTGTCGAGCGCCCCCAGGCGGGCCCCGACGACCCCCGGTCATTGTTGGATTCAATTCCGCGATCTTGACCCACAGATGATGAGGCCCATGCATAGAGGGTAGGATCAGCAACCTGCCCCTGTTCTCCCCATGTCCGGTTGTGGATCGCAAGCAAGTTTGGGGGATTTTGGTGTTGGGGGTGGGGTTGAAGTTGAGATAGACTTACATGAACTAGATAGGAGACCGAGGCACGCACGAGGAGCTCGCCTAATCTAGAGTCCTAGACTAACTAACCTATTTCTCTGACGATGGTGATGATGACAAAATGTCGAGAGACAGAATCAGGGCGTTTATCGGTGCTGAGATCCTATCTGCGGGTTTATCTTGGGGGTTTAATTCGCCATCGGGAAAGGTTTGGGTATTAATTATCTCAATGCTTCACGACATCCGCACATCCGGCAATGAGTCCAGCAAAACTGAGGCCGTACTCGTAAGCCCTTGGGAGCTTAGCTCCCCTTATTACCTGGCATATTATGCGGGATGATACGCTAGAAACAAAGGAATATTCGATCAGCTCCTCGCTATGCGGCTATGCCTATCCTTAACATAATAAGCTTTTGGCGCACTTGGGAAAACGCTTGGCTAATGATTTCCGGCATTTGTACCTAGATATAGACAGGCATTTGCCACGAAAGCGAAATACGCATTTATCTAAATTCCTCGGCGAGTTCAGATGTGTGTAAACTATTCCAATTACCTACATGTTATCGCCGCTGACGCATGCAGGAAGTTCTAGCCTCAGCCGTGGGGTTTCTGACCCCAAGCTAAGAAGACGAGGATGCAATGTTACATCAATCTTGTAAGGGGATATCGGAAGGGAGAGATTTGAGGTAGAAGTCTAGGTCAAGCTAGATGGTATATCTCGGTGTAAGAATGTCGACTTTCCCAAGATTTTTAGACACGGTACAGTTTCTAATCGACTAGCCCTAGATCTAGTCGTTTTATCACCGAACCCATAGGCATCATGTATTTTCGAGCTTCGTTGAGCGCCTCGGTGTGCGCCTTGCTAGCGATTCCTAGCTTGGCCGCAGTTCCCTCTGGCGTTACCAACAAGGAGCTGCAGATATTGGCCGGAGCACACGTCATCTACTCGTGGCCCAGCACAGTCTCGGCTCCGGATGAGCTGGTGAATCTTATTCGAAACGGCGTTGTCGGCGGTCTCATCCTCTTCGGAGAGAACGTGGGCACCGGCACGGCAGACGTCCTAGCTTCGTTACAATCCGACTATAGTGCCTCGCCGGCCGGCAGTGTATTCAAGAAATACCTGGGCGCGGACGGTCCTCTCTTCATCAACACCGACCAAGAGGGCGGTCAAGTCCGACGCATCAAGACAGCCGGGCCCATCGAATCGGCCAAGGATACCGGGTCATCCGCACACCCCGCAGTACGCGGGAAGCAAGCCGGCATCGACGCAGCCGCCGCATTAAGCGGCGCTAACATGAACGGTAACCTTGCACCCGTCCTCGGCGTCTACCGACATGCAGGAGATTTCCTCGACTATTACGAGAGATCGTACGGCAACACATCGGCCGCCGTGTCCCTCGCTGCCACGGCTTTCATCAAAGCGCAACAAGCGGCCGGCATCCCCGCCACGGCGAAGCACTTCCCCGGTCTGGGCGCCGCGCTCCACTCGCAGAACACGGACCTCACGCCCGTCACGCTCGACTTGTCCCTCAACGAAATACGCACTGTGGACGAAGCGCCCTACGTCAAAGCGATTGCGGCGGGCGTCGAACTGGTGATGCCCTCTTGGGCCATCTACCCCGCGCTCGACTCAGTCCCGGCGGGTCTGAGCAGGAAGTGGGTTACCAATGAACTGCGCACGCGGCTGGGTTTCAAGGGCGTGGTCATCACGGACGCGCTGGAGGCGGGCTCTCTGACGCGGTTTGGGGATACGGCTGCTTTGGCTGTGAAGGCTGCTGGTGCGGGCGTGGATATGTTGCTCGCTAGCGGGAGGAATGTGACGCAGGGTGTGGTGACTAGGAAGGCTGTTGTCGAGGCGCTGCAGAGTGGGACGTTGGATTGGGATGAGTTTATCGCTTCTTCGAAGAGGATTATCGGGCTGAGGAAGGGGTTGTAGGCCGTCGTCCAGTACAGGCAATGTGAACTCAACTATATTCGCATGTCAATTGAAGATGAGTTCTTTGTAGTAAACAAATAAAAACCATGATTTTTGTTACAAGAGCTGCGACTTATCCGAAGTACTCCCTATAGGCACTTGGATAAGCTATTCGACGCTGGGCTGTGGGATATTTTCGCTCTCCTCTCCCGTCGCGGTTTGAGTGTGGAAGATATGTTGTAGGAGGAACGGAAGGGGCCAACACAGTGCAAAGATGTCACTGAAGTCACTGAAGTCACTGAAGTCACTGGGAAAGTGCGGTTTTGTTACACTGCACAGTACATCACACAGTCACACCTTCCTCATGGCTCGAGCTTCATCAAACAGATTTCTTTTCTTTTACTTCTGTGTAACTATATGCGACCTAAGAGATATCGAGCTCCCGCAACAGCCGGCTGGTCCACGCTTTCGATCTTTTGGAATTTGCCACATTTCTCCTCGAGCGCCTTCAACAGCGTCGTTTGGTAGAGGTCGTCTTTCATCATACCACCTGCTAGCACGAGACCTGACCTAGCAGGATCGATTCCTCGTCCCCGGACAAGCAGCGCCACCAAGTCTACTAGACTCGAGACGCCTGCGTTCACTATACGCTTGGCAGTTTCGTCGTCGGAAGCGGCCAAGGATAGGACGAGCTTAGCTACGCCGGCTATGCGTTTTGTCGTAGCAAGCGTGGCATCTTCGGCCTGGTGTAGGGTTGGGTCCGGGACGAGGATGGTGCTTAGGAGATCTTCTGGTTGGGAATCGGGATAGAGGTCCTTGAAATGCTTGAAGATTGCCTGCGATAGACTCGGCAGTTTATCGATCGTGGCAGTGCTTTGTAGTCTGTAGAGATCAGACGAATATAGTGCCGCCCGCAGTGCCTCTCGGCCAATCCCATAACCGGAGCCGTCGTCGCCCAGGAGGTAACCCCATCCTCCGACGCGGTGTGTTCGTTGGAATTCGCCGTCTACCTTGGAATAACTCATCGCGATGGACCCTGTTCCTGCCACGACGACAACCGCCGAGTCGATTTCTTCTTGGTTGGTCACTGACGCTGGGAGGATGTCGATGTCGGTGGTGATTCTCGGTTTTGTGCCTGCTGGGAGATTAATCAGGTCGGAGAGGGCGCTGTCGATTGCTGAGGTCAGGGACGGCCTGCCGTAACCAGCCATGCCGACCCAGGCGGCAGAGAAGTTGAGTGTGCCCACTTGTTGCCCATGGGTCGATTTGCAGTTGTTGATAGCCTCCTGAATTGCCTTGGAAATAGTGGCAATGGCGGCATCGATGCCAATGTTGGTTCTAAGCCGTTTAGCGATGCATCTTTTCGAGCTGAGGTGATGAGGAAAAACTTACAAGTTACAAGGGCCGGCGGTACCCATTCCCATCTCTCCGTCCTTTGACATGATGACAGCTTTGCAATTGGTACCTCCAGCATCCACGCAAAGGACCAAACCGTCGTTCTGCGTTGCCCGCTGTGTCTCCGTTTCGCGAGCTTCCTCAAAAACGCGGGCAAGGACGCCCTTGTTGCTTTCAAGGCGCTCTTCTGCTTCCGCCACGGGAACTTTCAGGACGATGGTTACGGCAGCTAATTTGACGCTCCCGCGACAGCTTTCCAGAATCTGGTCTAGCTCTACATCGGACTGCGTACGAACGTCGCCGCCGACGAAGCGAAGAATGTTTCGGGCTCGTTGCTTTAGTTTGAGGTTGGTGGCTTTCACGTCAATCATCTGTGCTTGTTAGCCAGACAGATTTGTAACATTGGTAATAGAGCAGAGCATGTCAGAAAACGAACCAAGTTTCCATAGGTTTTGCCGAGCTTGATCATTACACCAGTGCTGATCATATTCAGCACCAACTTCGTCGCCGTCCCGGCCTTCATCCTCGTGCTACCGGTGACAACCTCGGGCCCCGTAACAGCGGGGATGAGGTAGTCGGCATTACCCTCTTGGCCGATGGCCGAAGGCGAGACGCAAACAAGCCCGACAGTAGTGGCACCTATTGACTTCATATAAGACAGACCACCCAGGACATAGGGAGTGCGACCGGAGGATGCGATTCCAATTAGCGAGTCCACCTTGGGGTTCAAGTTGAAGGGCTGTAGATCGACTTCTGCTGCGTTCCTGTCATCTTCGGCGCCTTCTTTGGCGTGGCGAAGGGCATGATCACCGCCGGCTATCAAAGCTATGAATTGGCCTGGCGGTGCGGAGTATGTGGGCGGTATCTCGGATGCATCGAGGACACCTAATCTGTGTCATACACAGATCGCGGTCAGTCAACACTTAAATGCACCTTATATTTAATAGACGGTTTAGAGGAGGCTCGTTACCTTCCACTAGTGCCGGCACCTATATAAAAGACCCGGCCCCCTTTGCGCACGCGTTCCGATAAAGTGTCTATCACCTCGGCAATCACCGGGAGGCATGATTCGACGGCAGCGGGCACATCCCGGTCCTCCCGGTTGAGGATCCGGCAGAGCTCGACAGTCGGGACACGGTCAATGTTTGCTGACCGGGCGTTTCGGTTCTCCGTCTGCAGGCCCGCAAGCTGGATGACAGGTGTGGACATGGCTGCGGCTCTATCTCGTCACCCTTGTCGCAAGATCTCTGGGCAAGGATTATTATCGAGATTGTGGGCAACAAGAAGATACCCAACGAAGGTGCGTATGTATCAGTTATTTCTTATCACAGGCTGGCTTGGTTACGATCATGGAAAATCTATTTCTAAACATTTTGTGATCTACATACGGCAGGTCCCGAGATACAGAGACGGAAACAACACCGACACCGGTAACCTGTTTTCTGTCATCTTGGCCCGTTTCTTTTACGGCCTTTTGCGGGCCTGAGAATTATATTTTCTTTCTATTTCCAAGGACTGTAAATGGGGACCATCGAACCCCCCACTACAGTTTGAGGCGGAAGAACATGCCGGTGGAGATGGCCGATGCGCAACTCCATACCTACCTAGTGCATTGGCTTTCCTCGTGGCAATTAGGTACCTACTCTTAGCAGTTGGCCAACCAGGTAAGTTGCTTTCAAGTGCTTACGAGCACATCAGAAGATGTAATTTGTTTGTTGCGAGTAATGTGATGGCGGATCTATTCTCCTTTGCTTCAATTTTACGTGCGTACAGATCTTCAAGGGTTAGTGATCTCCGCAATCCTTATCTGCATCTGCTTTTCCGTAGGTAGCGGAATTTTGGCGCGCCAGGGCTGCCAGGTAACAGGTTGGAGGGAAGGATTTTGGGGAAATGTAACGTGCCTATCAGATCGTACCCGTTTTGGGACTGCGGATACCCTCACGACGACACACCTGCTTTCTTGGGGATATATGGGGTATATGGGGTATATGGGGGCGGCGACGCCCGCTCATAACCCGTTTCGAACCGTTCTGTCGGGTCTGATAATCAGTAGAAGTAAGCGGTTTTATTACCTACCTTACTTTGAGATTCGATCTGTGGTTGTGAGATTCGGGAAAGCTGACGAGATCTCGCAACATCCAAGGGGGCAGAAAGAGAAGAACAAAGACACAATGTCGACCCAAGTAAAGGAGTCGTCTCCGGCTGGAGAGGCACAGGCCGAACATCAACAGCAACTTCCGGGCGAGCGACACTCGTCCAAAATCGTGCGCTTCTATTCTCATCCATGGACGCAGATCATACTCATCAGCCTCATCTGTTTCTGTCTTCCAGGCGTAAGTCCACCACTTTCAAACCAACCCTCCCGTGTCCAAACCCGGTTTCCTAGGTTAATCCATTAATTGCAGATTTACAATGCTCTGGTTGGTATCGGAGGCTCAGGTCAGGTCGACCCGACGGTCGCGGCCAATGCCACAGTCGCGCTCCTGGCCACAACAGCGGCCACGGCCCTATTCATCGTCGGCCCAATCTTCTCGTGGGTTGGACCGCGCATCTGCTTCTTGATCGGCGGGTGGACATACGCTTTGTACACTGGTAGCTTGCTGCATTTCAACCACCATCCCGATGACGGCTCATTCGTCATCGCCTCGGGCGCCATCCTAGGTGTCGGCGCGTCTTTCATCTGGATCGTACAAGGCGCCATCATGACCACATACGTAGACGAATCGCAAAAGGGTAGGGCCATTGCCGTTTTCTGGATCATCTTCAACCTCGGCGGTGGTATCGGATCCCTAGTCTCCTTTGGCCTAAACTATAACTCCAAGAGCGGCACCGTCACAGACTCGACTTATATCGCTCTTATGGTCATCATGATCTTTGGTTACTTCCTCGGTCTATTCATCTGTTCGCCTTCGCGCATTCGGCTGACTCAGTTAAACCGAGCTGTCGAGACGGAGAAGAGAAGCGTCAAAGGCACCGCCATCATGGCTATCAAGACGCTCAGCAAGTGGCGCGTGGCGTGTAGTACGTAGCCACTCAGATTTTCTCCTTTTTTTTATTTAAATATGATTACTAACATGATATCAGTGATCCCTCTCTTCTTCTCCGCCAACGTATTCTACAGCTACCAGCAAAACGAAGTCAACGGTCGAACCTTCAACATCCGCACCCGTTCCCTAAACGGCGCATTCTACTGGATCGCCCAAATGCTCGGCGGCCTATTCATCGGTCTCATCCTCGACATGCCATGGTTCAGCCGAGGAGTGCGCGCGCGCGTCGGCTGGGTCATCCTCCTAGTCACCGGAATGGCCATCTGGGGCGGCGGCTACGCCTTCCAACTATGGGAGAACAAACGCCTAGCGCTCGGTCTGGTGCAAGATATCGATTACACGCAGGGCAATATCTCGACGGGTCCCATCTTCTTATACATCTTCTACGGCACGTATGATGCGCTATGGCAAGGGTTCGCGTACTGGCTCATCGGCACCGAGTCGAATAGCACGGCGCGCGCTGCCGTCCTCGTGGGCGCCTACAAGACTTTCCAGGCTACAGGAGGCGCGATGGCGTGGCGGATTAATGCGTTGCATAAGAGTCCGCTGACGCAGTTGGGTATGAATTGGGGTTTGTGTATTGGGTCGCTTATCTTTGTGTTGCCTACTGTGTGGACGGTTTCGGATCATACTGCTGCTGAGGCGGAGGCTGGGTATGAGGGGGAGAAGAGGGATGAGCCTCATAAGACGATGGAGGATGCTGAGGTTTAGGGTTTATGGACACTTACCTGTCTGCCTCATATATGGCGCAATTTAGTTATTTTGAGGCTTTGATGTCGCTATGTTACTACATAGTTCTCAGAATGACGTGATAACTTGGACTGCTTGATAGGGGAGGTGTGAAGTCGATGCATGTGTTCCCCTGAGTCAAAGAAAGGGGTATCGCGGGACAAGGGAGTAGGATCATGTCATACAGGTAATTATTATATTCCTATCTCCATAATCGTATCCTTGATGGTAATTCTTGTTCTGATTTTTATTACGGGCATCTTCTTTAGGATACTACGCATGACTGGAAATAGTGACTGGTAACTGCTGTTGTTGTTGAGTCATCTCTTCCCCGTCAACGAAGCCCTTTTTTATGTGGCCGCTCTTTCCTGGAAATATATATATATATGAATGGCTTCGACTCAACTTCTAGGAGGTACGAAGAGTGATTGGCTTGACTTGACTTGCTGTTACTAACAATTAATTGTCATTAACCTTTCTGCTTCTGCTTGGGTACCTGCCAATATGTAGGCCCGATGTTCAAACCTTGACTCCCCCTAACATCACACAAGTATCTGCCATGCCATGCGTTTCGGACAGACCACGGAAAGTACAAGGTTGAACCAGAATCAACAAACAATAATATGGTGACTATAACCGCGTAGTCTTCAGTCCCTCCGAGTTCGTTAAGATAAAAGGAGAAATAAACAATATAAATCCTTCCTTGCAAGCTCCCAAAACCCTTCCTTTTCAACCCCATTTCTGATAATAAGTATCTATGCGATCACCAGAACCACCACCACCACTTCAACAGGAACGTCGCACCTAAACTTATAACATATCGTACGAATAAAAACAACGAAAAATGTCCTCATCCTCCAGCTCCGCCTCGCTAACCAACAGCGATATCCCCATCGAATTCCCCCTCCGTCTCCCCTACCGCTGTCCAACTAACATCCTCCCCACCCCCCCTGACCTCCCAGCGCAACATCATCATCATCATTATCATCGCCTCCCCGACTTCGACAAGATCGAACTCCACGGTCTAGGCCAGCTCGGAGAGCGCTTGTGCCAGCACCCGGAAAACAGCGCCACCCTAACGCGAGAATACGACGAACGGGCGACGGTGGTCATGCCGTCGTCAGACAGGTACGACTCGAATGTCCGCATCCGCGTAATATACGGGACGAAAGTCGAGGTTGCCGAAGCCGAAAACATGCTCTTCGTCTCCTCGTCGTTGTCTACTATTACTACTACTAGTCCTGGTCCTCTTCACGTACCTGCCCTTTACGCAGTTTATAGTCAGGGGGAAAAGATTGTCATCATCATGGAGCAGGTCAAGGGACGACGTCTCTCCGAGATGCCAGACCTAGCATGGGAACGTGAAGATCCGGATAAATATGTGAGAATGCTACATAAATCCCTAGAATGCCTCCGAGAGAACATTCCCCGGGGGGAATATTACGGTCGACTAGGCGAGCAGAGTTTCGGATATCAGACGTGTTACTTCCCGTCAACAGTGTCGTCGTCGTCGTCGTCTTCTCCTACCTGTACCCACCACCACGACGAAGAACAAAGAAAAAAACTCGGACCTTGTTAGAATCCCTTCTAATACCCTTAACCTCATTAACCACATTAAGACCATTAGAACGCAAATATCTTATAGACATGGATATTTAGTTTTTTATACATTTGTTATAGATTACGTTAGACTTACTTTATTAGGAAAGTATACGCGCAGTGTACGTATATAGTACGTAACTGGTATAAATAAAGTATGCGTCTTTTATATATTAAATATATAGGGTATACGTGTTTTTTTTATATTGCTAATAAGTTTTAATTAATTATAAACCTTTATAGCTATATAAAACTTGCTAAAAAAAGTCTTTATAACTTTTTTTTTTTTTTATTAATTAAGTTAATATAGTACTATAAATAATAATATATTATAATTATATTAACTTTTAGCTAGACTAATACTAATTAGTAGTTAAATTAGTAACTATAAAAAAGCAAGGTTTAAAAGTAAAAACTATTATTATACTTATTTTTTACTTAATTTAAAATTGCTTTAGCTTTATATTGCTTTTAAAACTTACTATATTTAAATAAGTAATAAATAAAAGATTTAACTTAAATTATTATATAACTACTTAAAAAAATAAAGTAAGTAAAAAAAGTATATGCTAAATTATAGTAAGCGTTTTATAAGTTATATACTAATAAAATAAAAAATAGTAAGTATTTTTTACTACTTTTAACTTATAGCTAATTTAAAAACTAATTAGTATTAATTTATAATAGTATTATTATTATATAACTTTAGTTTATTTTTAAAAAAAAATTTAAAAAACTAATTATATTAAAAATTATAGCATATATAGTAGTTAGTACTACTTTACTTTAAAAACGCTTTTAATAATAACTTAAATTAAGTTAAAATTTTTAAAAAAATAAGTATAGCTATTTATTTATTAAAAAAGCATATTATTTTTAAAAAATAAAGTATAAAAAAACTTAACTTTAAAATACTAATAAAAAACAAGCTAAATATATATATTTTATATAAAATAACTAAGTATATATATATATAGCTTAATAGCAAAAACTTTTTATAAGCTATTTAAAAAGATTTTAAAAAATAAATACGCTAGCATTTTAATAATATAGTATATATAGTACAACGTTTATTATTACTAGTACTATAGCAAAAAAGTATTAATTATAGCTTAATTTAAAGCTATAATATAATAAGTAATAAGTTGCTTACTATTATAAATAGCAATATAACTATTAGCAAAGCTTAGTACTTTTTTTATATATTTTTAATTAAAAAATAAAAACTTAGTTTAACTTTTATATTTATTAATAAAAAGATTATAAGCTAAAATACGCTTAAATTTAAAATATATTTTAAAGTACTAGTAACTAACTAAAAAGCTTAAGCTTTATAAGCTTTTTAAGCTTTTTAAAATATTTAACTTGCTTTTTAACCTTTTTTAACTTTTTAAGCATTATAAGCTATATAGGCTATATATGCTTTATATACTTTTAAGCGCTTATAGCTAGTAAATTTTTTACTTGCTAATAAGCTAATTATACTTTAATAGCAAGCTACTTTTACTTAAGCTATTAAGTATAAAAACGTTTTAATTTTATATTTAAATTTATAAAAATTTAACTATATTTTACTTTATAATTTACTTTTAATACGTTTAATAAACAATACTTTTTTTACTTTTAAAAAAATTGCTATATTTATAAAAATATAATAAAAAAACTAAAATTATATAAGTAAGCTTTATAACTTATTATATAACAAAATACAAATTTTTATTAATATATATTGCTAAATTAAAATAATAAAAAACTAATATTAAGCTATATTTTTAATAATTTTTAATAAATATGCTAAATAGTACTTTATATAGTAAATTAGCTTTAATAAATTATAAATAAAAATATATTTTAAATTAAATTTATATTTTAACAATATTATAAATTAGTTTTAATACTTTATTAATTAAATAATAATTATATACTAAAATATTTATAAAAAAAACTTAAATAAAACCTTTATAAAAGCTTTTAACTTTATAATTAATAAAATTATAAAAGCTTAGTAAGCACTTAGCGCTATATATTAAAATAAAATTTACTTAATAATAAATATAATATATGCATACAAAGGTATATTTAAGTTTAATATAGCACTTATTTACTAAAAGCTAACGTTTAAAAGTTTATTTTTTAACTTTTAAATATATTTACAAGTAGCAAATAATAGCAAAGGCAATATTATATTTTATATAAATTATAAGTATAATAATTATAGTTATAATAAAAATAATTTAATACTATATTACTTTAATTTTAAAAGTAAATTAAACCTGTTAAAATAAAAGTATAAGTGTTTTGTATATAAAAAAAATAATTATTTTTTAACTAATTATTTAATTAAAAAACAATATAAAATAAAACGTTAGTTTTTTACTATATATAAAATAATTTATAGCTATAAACTAAATATTAAAATATTTTTTTAATATTTAATAAATATAAAAGATATTTTTAAAACTGTTTTAAATTTAAATTATAAATAAAATAAAATTAATAATAAAATAGTAAAAAAAATTATTTAATTTTTAATAAACGCTATATATATGTATTGCGTTATAAGCAAAAATATATAGTAATTTAAAGCTAAAACGCTAGTAAATTAATTTGTTTTAAAAAATCTATATAAAGTAAAATATTAAGGTAAATTATAAAATATAAGTGCTTTTAATTATTTAATAGTTAAAAAAGCGTAATTAAAAGCGTACTTATGTTTAAATTTAAAAGTAAATATAATATAAAAACTAAGCAAAGTTTATATTAAATTTAGTAGCAGCAGTATTATTAAAAGTATTAGTATAATTTAAATATAAAACCTTTTTAAAATAACTACGTATTATATTTTAAATATGCTTACTTTTTTTTTATTTTTATTATATAATGCTAACTATATTAGTGCTTATTTTAACAATACTAAAAATATTATTATTTAAAGCAATAGCAATATAATACTAGTTATTTATAAATAAAAATATTTATTTTTTAATATATACTTTAGTAAAATAATTATATATTTTATTAAAACTAAGTTATACTAGCTTTATAAATAATTTAAGCACTTTAAAACAATAAAACTAAAGTAAATATTAATTATAGTAAGTTATAAAGTAAATTATTTTATTTTAAAAAAAATTTAAAAATTTTGCTACTATTGCTAAATATATAACTTAGTGCTAAAATGCTTTAAATTTACTTTAAAAAATAACTATAAATTTAATTATAAGGTTATTATTAATATAGTTTAAATTAATAAAAAACAGGTTTTTTATATTATTAATTTAGCTACGTTATTTTAAGCTGTAACCTTTATTTAAATAATAAAAGCATATAAGGCATAAAATGTACTTTATAAGTGCTAAATTAACGTTTATTAAAGACTGCTTAATTATATAGTATATAACTTTAGTACTAATTTTGCTTTAAAAAAGTTTTAAACTAGTACTAAAATTATAAAAATTATATATAAAAAAATGCTTATTAAAGCATATTAAGTACTTAGTAAAATTAAATATGTATATGCTTTTTTATACTACGCTTTTAATATAATTAAAAAAAAAATTAGCTATTAAAATAATAATAAATTAATTTTATAAATAGTAGTAAAAGCTTTTAATAATATTATAAAACTTAATAAACTAGTATTTACTTTATTAGTATTTAGTATTTATTTATAAATTAATTATAATTTGCTACTATTATTTAAAATTGTTTAGCGTATAAAAGCTATTTAAAAAGCTATAAAAGCTATTTAAAATAAAAAAGTAAAAACAAACGTATTATATGCGCTTAATACTTAAAATAGCTTTAATTTACTTTTTGTTTTTACTTTTTTTTTATAAAGTAAAGTTTTTATTTAGCAAAAAAAATAAAAATAAAATAGTTCTTTTAAAGTTTAAGCAATTAAAAGCAAAAACGTTATTGTTAATATAGTTAATAAATTAATAAAGTTTTATTATATATAAATAAAACTATATTAATATATAAATAAATCTTTAGCAAATATAAACTAAACTAACTATAAAGCAAGTATAAATTAAAATATACTTTTAGTAAAAGTAAAAAACTTGTAACTTTTTACTACTTTAGCAGTTATTTGCTGCTTTTATAAAAAACTAAAAAAAATAAAACAATAATTATTATATTATAGTACTTTTTAATAGTATAATTTAAGTATATAATAGTACTAAAAATATATTTAAACGTAAAAAAGAAAGCAAATTTTTAATTATTATTAAAGCTATAAAATAAAAGCATTATTTTTATTTTTAGTTTACTTTTTAAAAAATTTAACGCTTTTAAAATTAATAATTTTTTAAGCATAAAAGTATTTAAGTTTGTTTATTTTAACTTTAAAATATACTTAAATATTAAGCTATTTTTATTTTAAATAGTATATAAAATTAAAAGCAAGACTACTTAGCTTTATAAAAAATTATAACTAGTAATTTAAAGCTATAATAACTATAAAAAAAAGATAGTTTTATATTAAGCTTTAACTATTTAATAAATAAGTTAATAAGTTATACTTATACTTGCATTATTTTTAATTTAAAACTATAACGCTTATAGTAAGCTAAAAAATATTATATAAGCATATATATAGTTAAAAAATACTTTTTTTTATATTATATATATATGTTTACTTATTAAACTTAAAAAAAAGTACTTTAAAAGTACTATTTTTTAAT